>WEKY01001799.1:0-13836 GCA_013390045.1 Picathartes gymnocephalus | reverse complement strand
GCACTGATCCCTATCATTCTCATTCTAATATGAGAAGCTTGTGTTTCAATACATATGCCTGCCTGAAAATGACTTATGATGGATGAGGAAAATTGTGCTACGGCTGGGAAAATATTGTCCCTATTTTCTGCAACAGACAGATTGTGAGCTTGAAGAAATCAAGCTGTCTTTGAAGAAAACATTTCATCTTTATAATCAGAATGGAGTATGTTCAGTTTGCTCAAGGCTTACTGAGCAAGTAAGTAGTAGCAGACAACATATTCAGCTTCTCTCTTGTTTATTCCAGCTACTCTCTTTAAATGTAGAAAAAGTACTTTCAGAAATGGGCTTCAGACCTAATTTGGAAGGATCTCTTTGTCATACATAGATTTGTTATATGCCTAGTATAATTCCTGAGATTTAAAGTTAACAAAATGAAAGAACTGATTTTTATAAAAACTTTTGTCATAGAACTTCAGAGAAAACCTCTAATTATTTTGAGTATATAATATCTTAATGCTGGTATTGTGATGGTCATGCCATTTTAACAGTTTATGTGTTATTTCAATAATATATCATGTCTACAACATAGTCATATTTGAATCATTTTCACATTTCCTTTTTAGACACTTAAATTTCCTTTACAAAACTTTTAAATCATTGAAACTACAGAATCCTAAAAGCAGAAATAGGAATTTGCAGATCTAAGCATTTCTTGAACTTGGCAGCTCCAACATACACTTACATGCCCAAATTCCTATTTCAACTTTTAGTAATCTGATTTTTGTCTATAGTATTTCAGTGTTTTCAACCCAAACTTCATCTGTTACTGCTCCTCTCTGTATCTGCTTCTCTATAAAGCAGATGCCATGGCTAGTAATCTTCTTGTCTTACATGACTGAATGACAGTTTTCAGGCTACTGCAGAACTAAGATTTGCCTTCTCTTATGATCTCATTCTTTTGTAGCTGTTCTGTTTCACAAACACAGCAGAAGTCCCTTTTATTTCTTGTGCTGTGTGACCTAAAATGGAATAAGAAATTGCCACCCTGCTTTATAATCCAGCATGAGCTGTTTAGCGTGCACACAGCACGCATCACACTTGCATTTTGGACCCACGCCTAAGCATTCACTGGAAACCTAGATAACCTCTGCCTCACAATTTGTTTATGTAGTTAAGGTTGTAAATAATGGGTAAGAATTATCTTCTGAACACTGTTAGAATGCAGAGACTTTTGGGGGAAAAAAATGGAAACCTATTTCCAAAATATTCTTCTTAATGGGCAAATATAGCTTAAATATAGGGTGAATCACAGAATGGTTTGGGTTAGACAGTAGCTCTGGAGATCATCTAGTCCAACACCCCTGCAAAAGCAGACTCAGCTAGAAGAGGTTGCACAGAATCACATCTAGGTGGATTTTGAATGTCTCCAGAGAAGGAGCCTCCACAGCCCCACTCTGGGCAACCTGTTTTAGTGCACTTGCTTCCAGGGGTCTGGGGTCCCTGAGGCATGATGCTTTTAGCAATAAAGACTAAACTGGAAAAGGCATTCAATATTCTCTGTGTCCTTTGTCACCAGGACACCTACAGCATTCCGCACCAGACCCACATTTTCCCTAATCTTCCTTTTACTACCAATGTCCTTGAAATCTCTTTCCAGATTTAATTCCAAATCGACCTTAATCTTCCTTGTCACATTCCTACACACTCTGAAAATGAAATCTCTATGTTTAAGACAGACAGTTAGACAAAAGGAACTTTTCTGAGACAATGAATACAATTTCTGTTGATTTTTGAAGTAAAATGTTCATATACCTCTTAGTGTAAATGTCTTATTTTATCAATATCACTTCCAGTTGATACCGACCTGACCAGTATATTGGTAAAAACTCCACTGTGCCTATTTTTTTTAAAGTTGTCTAAGATTCCATGTGATCACTATGTCTTAATAGCCTAGGTAATGGCTTAGAATTTGCTAAAGTTTTACAAGCCTCTAGTTTAGAAATTTTTGATTCATTATTGGAAACTTGAATCATACAATGACAAACAAGGTTAGCAATCTATATATCAATACTGTGTACTTTCTTGTTTCTGTGTTTTAGGGCTTTTTCATAAATGGAATATTGTTCCCCTACTGGACATGTACTTAAATCTTAGCATCTTGCATTTCTATGCTGAATAAGGAACTAGGTTTATTCTCTAGCAGACTGATGTTAACCCATTTAAATCTACATTTTCTGTTGCCAGACAGTGACATTTGCTACCACTTATTTTAAAGGTCATAAGTAAGCAGGTGTGAATGACCTTTATTGCATATTTGTTCCTTTGTATAAAACTTGATAGATTTAAACTGTGTAAGGAATATTTCAGTGTGTTTTGAATAAGTGATTCAGCAACTATAGCAATACTATCCATATCTAGTAAAGATTTCTGTGTGATCAGATCTATACTTTGAAAATTCAGTGAATACATTACTCTTTCCCACTTCTTAAATTACCTTATTTTTCAAGGTCAAGTAGCCCTAATTAAAATATCACTGAAAAGAACTACCTTAATGTGCCTCAACGAGCCCTTTCCTCTGTTTTTCTATAGAGTTATCTGTGAATATGCTAGCTGGAATTTCATGGGGTTTTGATCTTCAGTCAAAGAGTCAAAATATCAGAAAATTTTCATGAAACATTCTAACTTACTGCATTTAATTTAGTTTAGACAGAAGTATCTCCTTTATCAAAAGTTTATATTTCCTATATCTGTTAATTTATCTGCAAGTTTTTCAGCAGATTTCCTCATGTGAAGGTCACATCTTTGAACAGGAATTGAGCATAGAGACTTTTTTGGGTAGGCTTCCGTTACTTCCATAATTTTAAGTAAAAAAATATGAGTTTTATTTTTATCTGTTAGATAAAGTTTATTTGGATTAGTAGACAGGTCATGGATTCCATATATATATTTGTCGGTCCTATTAGCACATTCTATGTGGCAGAAGACATCAGAGAATTTCTTATGGGATTCCATGGCATTTGCAATAATCATCTTTTTTAACTAGCTAGCTGTGCAGATTTTTTCTATAATTGCAACACTCATTGTTATTTATTAGGGTTACTGACAGGAACGTTTTGGGAAAGATGATATTAACTTAACTGCATAATATCCTGAATCTGTATCAGATAGTTGTAGATCCTTGTACTAAGCCCTTAACTAAGGGCTTCTACTTTATGGAATATTAAAAACTAGGTGGTGTTAGTTTCTAGTCATAGATACAAATGGGAGTCAGCAAGAATTTTTCTTCATATTTGTAAGCTACTAACTTAGGCTTTATTCTCTAGTAGTCTAGTGTTTGGAAAATAGGAAAAAAAGAGTGGAAAAGTATTTTTTAGCTTTTATGCATGGTTTTGCTGACTTAACTGATTATTTTGCCTCAAAGAGATACATGTAACTATATTAGCCTTTTCATGGCAAGTTTTAACAGCTCTATCAGTTACTTTTATGAATCTCTTCATCATAGTCAAACATACACTATATGACTCTTTCAAACAACTCCATCTTTCCAAACAGAATGCATTATTCACCTCAAATCAGAAATATTTGGGCATTTATTCCTGTTAAGAGCCATTAACCATAACATTTCAGTCTTTCACAATTCAAATGTGTAATGAAAAATTACCGTGAAAATTTTAATCAGTGGAATGCAAAATTTATCAGCTATGTCCAAAAGAGTTTTAGTGTTGAACATATCCTCAGTGGTTGCTAATTATGTTTTAATACCTGTTTGGTCTTAGTGTTTGTTGCTATTGTATTGTTGTATGTGGTAGAGATAAAAAGAGAAGTACAAAGGTCAGGCTTCACCTCTGGTCCCTAGGAAAATACATAGTAGCTTATTTTGAGAAGTAAGAGAAAGTGAAAACTTACTGTGCTTCAAACACTTTGTTTATTTGTGAAAACAAGAGTTATCTTTTTTTTTTCCCCTTGGGCGACTGAATCCCCAAAAGCATGCAGAAGCATGTATAAAGCTACAGAAGGATACTATTAAGACATAAGAAGAATATTACTAGGCCACAGTAGTCTTAGCTGTTACCAGTCATGAAACCAACGTCTTCTTAAGGAAAATTGTCCAGTCCAATCTTTTGTCAAGATTTAATGAATTGATAATACATAGGCTAATTAAGTGGTGAGTTTACTTGATGACTTTATGAGAATGTGCTTGCTGCAAAGTTATAACCAGGTTAAGACTCTGAAGTCATTTGAATTTTAAAATGAGAGTCTCAAAGCTGGGCTTTACTTAATGTGGGGGAAAAACTGAGATTTAAAGTAGGGGTTTTTCATGCTTTTTCTCCTAGCAAATTCAATGTGTTGGGCAGACTCTTCCAGGATTTTGCTCCTTGATTCTGATGTATTTTGCCTACAGTGTATTTAATTAGACCTGGATGCACATGACTTCTTCCGGTTTTGTTTTTCTAAGGCTGACTCTAGGTTTCAGAGGGCTATCACACTCATGAAAGTTGACGGTGAGAAAATTTGGAATATTCCAATAGAAAATTCACCCATTTAAACTCTTCTACATATCTTAATTTTGTATTGTTTTTTATAAAAGCAGACTGAAATATGATGCAGATAAGAGATGAGGAGTTGCATATCTGAAGTTTAAATTCATGTATAAAGCTGTGTGGCTTGATTTAACACATGAATTTATTATTAGATTGATCTTATGATGTCTTCACTGCTTAGACTATCTTATGGAAAGTTGTTATTTTAGTGTACTAGAGAATGAGCAAAGGAAGTGATCAATTCTGTTGTTGTTTTTTGGGGGGTTCCTTTTTCCAGTTAAATGTCAGAGATTTTTCTTTCTGCATAGTTTCCTTCTCTATTTTAGCTTATGGAGTTATCAAAGGTTTCTTTAGAATTTGAACAGGTGTGATGTTCTACTCAGGGCAGTTAGAGTTGTAGAAAGACGGATTTGTGATGATCTCAACAGCAAAACCTTTCCCTTTCCTCTTTGCATTGCTGAAAATTGCAAGCATTCTGGTTTCTGTTCCTCGCTGTCCATCAATCTTCATCACATTCTGGCACACAGAGTGGGTGGTGAGAGTTGGAAAGAGTTTCAGATTCAGGACAGCACTTTCATCCTTAATGTTTCTCAGACTGAAAAATTGCCATCATAAACTCAGTTGTCTCATAATCTTATTGTTTATCAATAGCAGAGCAGTAAAAAACTGAAATTTGCAAATTAGTGAAGCGAAAATATATATCTAATCTTGCCAGGGTCTGAAACACCGTCTTGACCTAGCCATGTGTCTCTTTGTTTCTCCTTAAAATTAACCCTTAAGTTAAAATTCGTGGCATGCCTAACAGTGAAAATCTTGAATCTGGGACAGAATAACAGCATTTCCAAGAAAATATCACCGTTCCTGAAGATACCTGTGAAGTAATATAGGCAATTCATATACTTTAACATGGTGTCTTGGTTGGAAAGACAGGTGTCTGCAAGGAAGGCGGGAACCTCCCTCAGAATGGAGAATGTGACCCCTTTCTCTCTGAATTATTGTAACTTTGAAATTAAGGGGCTTTCAGACAAAGATAGGGGAAAAGGAATAGCAGTTCTTTCCCAGTGTGTGTGCGTATAAGGAGGCAAACACACCACAGCAGTGCTAACAACAACAAGCAAAGATAGGGGAAAAGGAATAGCAGTTCTTTCCCAGTGTGTGTGTGTATAAGGAGGCAAACACACCACAGCAGTGCTAACAGCACCGACAGCACCGAGAGCCGCAAAGCCGATGAAGTCTCTCCCCGCTCCTCGAGCCCTTTCCCGTTGGTGCAGTTACGGTCACAGCCAGCAGGGGGCGCTGGTGGCTCCCGGCGGGCAGGGCGGGTGCGGTGACTCTCCGCGCCTGCAGGGGGCGCTGTGGCGCGAGCCCGGCCCCGCCTCCCTCACGCAGAAATGGCGGAGAGCTGGAAGGACGGAAGGGGCTGCAGCAGGAACCTCGGAGCAGCGGCTGGAACGGCAGGGCGGGATAACCCAGGGCAGCAAGCAACAGGCAGCAGAAACTCTGCAGCTGTAGCTGGAACCGTAGGATGTCCCGGCAGGGCAGGGGGTGTGAAGCTACAGTGCAGTCAAAACCCGGAGCAGTGGCGAAGAAGCCACTCAGATAAGAGAGTTGCCAGCTCTCAGATAAGAGAGTTGCCAGGCGCACCCTTCCCACAGCAACTTTTCTTGTCTCTCACAAGAACCCGGTTGTTACTGTCTCATAGCAACAAAAGGGGAGAAAATTCCCTAAGAGAAAGAAAACAAACAAACAAACAAAATGCTGACATCCAACACGTGGCTTATAATAAATTATCTCTGTTGCTAACATGACGAAACCTGAGAATGTTAACTGGAAAACAACTTGCTTCTGTCTAAAACTAGAGATCTCTATACACTTCTTGTCTCTGTTCTCTCACTGACCATGGTATTATTAAACCTTAACACTACGTAGTTGCCCTGTTTTGAGCAATTACGCCTGTGCAAATAATATTTTTACATTAGGGAAGGAGTAAACCTGTGTCTTCTTACCGGGTCTCCTTGTGGATAGGGGTCACGTTTGCTATCTTTGAATCCCCTGAGATCTATCCGGTTCACCAGGACTGCTGGCCAACGATTGGAAGTCTTTCAGCAAGCACTTCTACCAGCTCCCTCAGTACCTATGGGTGAATTCCATCTGGCTTGGTAGACCTGTGTGTGGCTAAGTGGTGTAGCAGGTCACTATTTCCCCTTTAATTTTGGGCCCATCATTCCTCTGCTCATCCCTGCCTTCCAGCTCAGGGGCCGAAGTATCCCCAGAACTAATCCTCTTTGTAAGATGTACTTCGTGCCATAATCTTTCTGGGGAACGGCATCAGCATGTGTTTATTCCAAAATTGCATCTAGAAACCCATCCTAGTCTAATTCTGTATTAATAGTTCTTTTCTTTCATTTTGTAATAGTTTGCCTTTTGAAAGAAAAATAAGCTACCTTGAAAACTTAAACTTACTATTATAAAAATGTTAGAATACAGAAGATATTGGCAGCAACATTTTCTTGTTGAAAGCTGATCTAAGTTACCATATTTGAATTTGGCCTGTAATAATAGCAATATTATGATGCCGGACAAATTGTTAGGAAGAATTTTATGCTCAAATGTCATAACTGGAAATACAGTTATTTTAAACAGATTACTGGAAAACAATAGTTTCTGGCCAGCTGGTAATATTATGGAAATCTGTCCAGTCTTCATTAGTTTAGTCCTTGTTTTGAAGGAAAGGTCTCATGGACAATAATACATTCCAATAGTGAGAGGGAACAAGGGACAGACATATGGGCAGAAGATAAGTTTTGACATAAGAAAAACAGCTCTATTTCCTGTCTGTTGTTCAGCCTAAAAAAGAGCCTGTGATTTGTGTCCATGTATTATCTTCAACAGTGTTGAACACTGTCTTTTATGAATTCTCTATATTGGTCTTACATTCTTAGCTATCAAAAGAAAGTAAAAAACACGTTATGTAGAAAAATGTGCACATGAAGAATTCTGTATTGATCTTTTGTGTCTTCTTAAAAAATTTAAGTGGATTTATGGCTTTTTCTTGTGTCTGTATATGGGTCAGTCTGTTCGTTTGTGAATAATTATTGAAATGGACAAAACTTCAAATAGACTTAGAAAAAATCCATGAATAGTTCATGTAGGCTTTTTTTGTTTTTTTCAAAATCCAATGATCACTGCATAAAACCGCCGGCATGTAGCTGTGAGATCAGTCTGTTAACAGTAAGACAGATGTTTAAGGCACCTTAAAAATTACCAGGAGAACTGTCAGAGCTTGAAATTTGTTTAGCTATTTCCTTTCAGTTCTTTCATGGTAACAAGAAATTTCTGTTACTATTGGGAACATTTAAAAAGAAATGTTGAGTTAAAAAGCTTGCTCAACATGGTTTAAAAAAGGAAGTAAATTTGTTTACCAGCATCTATGCAGAAGTAAGATTATGATTCTGATAAATAAAAGTATGTTTAAAAATATTTGCATTCTCCTTTTCATCTTCTTAAGAAATACAAGACTCGAACAGAAACTTGCAATTCTGAAGAAAACATCTTATGCTTTCTTTTTTTTTACATTTTGAAAATATTTTCTATTGAAGCCATTTGAGATGGCAGATTTATTAACACTTTGTGAAAAGGAGACTGTGAGCTGTTATGAATAATAGGAGATAAAGTGGAACCAAGTTTGTTGTTTTGTCATTGCTGAAGGTGATGTGTTCAATTTTCTCTTATATTTCCAAGCTTAAGGTATATAGACATTTTATTATGCCTAGATCTTCAAATCCAGTAGGAGATCAAAGTTTTTGGATTCCTGCTATTTAATTGTAAGACTTTGTGCAAAGCTTTCTTTTTCATCAGAGTTGTACTAACTTAATTTTAACTGAAAAAGAGGAACAACTTTGGATTATTTCTGTTTCTTTTCAGGAACTCTGCCTCAACTGCAATATATATACATAGTTGTTCAGCTCTGGAGCGTAAGAACGTATCAGTGAAGTCATACTAAAAATGGCATGAAGAATAGTAGTAGTACATGACCTCTTGAAATGGCTTGCTGTTATGCTCCCATGAAAATTGATTTTTTTTTTTTTATTTTTAAAATTCATAGTGATCAAGACGCTTTCCACAGGCTAGAAGTAAACCTGAACTATGATTTCCTTTCTGGAATTCCAAAAAACCTTAGACCTTGTGGACTCAAGCCTTTAATTCACTTTCTTTATTTGTTTCTTAAGTGTGTTTGACCACAATAACAATGTGTGTCATTTAGTAAATACTTTCCATATGTGTATTTGAACTTTTTCTTCACATAACTTAAACAAAATTTTATTTCTTTGTTTAAGACTACAAATGACTTCCATTTTTTTCTTGAATGACTGAAATGTCTTGAGTATATTTATAGATTTTTTACATCCTGCTGCATGTAAATATTTTCCTCTATTCCTCATCTATCTTCTTTTAGTTCTTCAACTTTTGTAGTATGACAGACAGGCAAATTGTAGTTTTCCTTACCTTTTTAGTGCATTTTTTAAAAAAGAATTCTAATTCCACTCTGGTTCTGTTTATCTGTATTTCTTGCATGATAGAATTGCACCTAGGTTTAATTTTACAATTAACACAATGTGAAAAAAGGATGACAAGTGGACACATACAAGACCATACATAAAGCCGCATTGTTCTTTGCTACAAATCTCTAGACAGTCAACATATCTGATAGCAAGCACTGGTTCAATGGGGAGCACACCATCAAGATCATAGAAAGGACAGGTCAGAGGTATCATTTATGTTGGAAAATAAAAATTCCCTTTAAGTGAAAAGAAAAATGTTTTTGACAGCTGCATTTCTTGGTTTACCAAATGTCTGCCCAAAGCCGATAGTTGTTCAAAATCCGATGCTATTCTTGTATTATTAGACACAATGGAAAATAGTTGACCAGAACTACTTGCTGGTTCATTACAAGGTGCAAAGGTTAGAATTGGAATGCCGGTGACAAAGCATTGCTGCAAAGCCCTGTACAAAGGTTAAGTAAAATTTTCATGGTTTCTGATTCTTCACTGACAGCATGTTAAAATCCTTGCTTCCATCAATTCCTTTTCTACTATACTAATTCATCAAGAAATGTCTTTCCTGTTCATGTCCGTATCTCCACCTACCTTACTGGACTGAGTCCCTTTGTGCATGACAAGTATTTTTCTTTTTGATTGTTCATATGTGTTTCGGATTTTTTTAGTTTTTTGTTTCTTTGGGGATTTTTGTGTATTTGTTGGGGTGTTTGTTAGGTTGGTTGTGGATTTTTTTTTGTTTGTTTGTTTGTTTGTTGTTGGGTTGTTTTGGGTTTTTTTATTTCTATGTTCTATAAAATGCTAAGGAAGTGTGTAAATTTTTTGTGGTTTTCCTTTTCATGGGAATATGAGTATGGTGTTTTCCTCCATCATAGGCAAGGTATGGTCAGATAAAATGAACAGGAGACGGATTGCAAATCCACATTCTCATTTTCAAATTCTTTATCAGATATAGGAAGCTAACCTGTCATCAAAATTGATTTCTTAAATTATATGTATTTCTTTTCTATATGCAGTGCAAATTTCAGCTCTATATTAAACAAAGCATGGATAAATAAAAAAAACGTTTTTGTAACCTTTCTTATGTTTTCACAACTCATTAATCACTACATCCAAAATCTCAGAATGAATAAATTTGGAGGAGTCCACTGGAGGCCATCTAGTCCAACCTCCCTGTTCAAGCAAAGTCCCCAAGAAAATGTTATTGAAGATTGTGTCCAGATGGCTTTTAAATATCTCCAGGAAAGGAGACTCCGCAACCGCTTCGGATAGCCTCCAGAGCCCCTGTTCCAATTCTTGGTGACCCTCACAGGAAAGAAGCAAAAGATCTGAATTCAGATTAATTCAGTAAACTAACTGAAGAATTTTTTCTCTGACTTGTGAAAGAAAAAGTAAAGAGGAAGGTATATGTTAGGTCAACCCTTCTTTGAAGGTTACTCTTGATACAATATTTACTTAATAGAGTGTAATTAATACTGGTACACCAAAAAAATCTAGAAGGTATTAATTAATTTTGTTCTACTTACACACACACACACACACACACACACACACACACACACACACACACACACACACACACACACACACACAAATATATACACACATTCCCCCCACAAAAATGAAAAAGCACCCATCCTAAACAAAAAATGCAAAGAACAGAGTAGCTTATGAACAAAACTAGTTAACCCTGAATGTTAAGGCAGTAAGAATGATGAAACAATCAGGAGCAGCAGAGAGCTCCTAATTTGGAGGAACCCTTAGGGCTTTTCTTTTTTTTTTTTTTTTTTTTTTCTTTTATCTTTTTTTTGCCTTGTAAGATCAATCTAATGTAAATGCCATCCAATTCAGTACTATCTTCCTCACTCTCTTAGATGCCCTGGGGACTTCAATACTGATACAGCTTGTTTTCACTTACTTTCATAGCACCAGGAAAAATATTTTGGCCTATGATACATGGTTAACACTAGGAATTTACTTAGGTTTACAAGGGTATGGAATCATGAGCAACCTACAGTTCCAGAAATCATTCAGAACCATTGGAAGTTATGGGGAGGACTTCATATTTACATGCACCAGGGTACAAATAGGTACGCAGTCAGAACTTCAGTGACAGAACCTTCAGCTATGCTTATTTGTATCTAGTCGGTACAATTAAGCATTTTATTTGAACATCTGATCTATTATTTCACAGAGTAGGAAAGCAGGCATGAGATATTTTTCTGTCTAGTTCTTTGGGGTTTCTTAATTATCATATTTCCAGGAACTGATGAATTCTTCATCTAATCTTTTTATTTCTGTTGTGGTTTTTTTATGATCTTGTTCATATCTATGATTGTACTTTTTGTAGAATTTCTGTGGGATACTCACTTGGGTGTGATTTAATTTCTTGAGGTAGTTTTGCATGCACTCTCCTGCATACCCTCTTTTGAGAGTAATTTCCCTCTCTTTTCGTAATTAACAAAACAAATTAAACAAAGGTTTTTCTCTTTCAAAGAGAGATTTAAACATGTTAAGGATTATTTGATTAGGATTATTGACGTGGAAATGACAAGACATGGTTGCTTGTAACTTGCCTTTCTGACTCATGGGGTCCTAGTGTTAATAATACTGTTCACATGAAATCAATATGTAAACTCAAGTCTGGAGACTGTGCATGATTGCCTAAGTGTCTGCAAGCTGAGACTGATAAATGACTCAATTCTAGCACAGTCAGATGTGTATCAATAAGTGCTTCAACCACATCAACCTAATACTTAGTTTGATAATGTGCTAATATACAAAAATATACTGTAGCAACAGAGGTTTTTATTTTTCTGCTTCTCCTTGAAATTATTGTGCACAAGAGAGAAAGCCTGAAGAAAATCAAGTAATATAGGCCTTTGCAGATAATAGATCATACCAAATGGTAATTATGCCTCTTGTACAAATCTCTCTATGTTTATAAAAAGCATTATTTTATTTTATACCTACAAAACAAATGTGATTGCCTTGGGAGAGGAAGTATTTAACATACTATGCTCAGCAGTTTGTATTATAGAAGTTTTGAGTTATGTATTATACAAAGGTATTTACGAAAAAAAATCTTACCTTCCTTTACAGGCTAAATTCAAGGAAATATTGAACTACTCATGAATATAACTTGGCAAAAAGAAAAACCTAAAGATAGCAGATGCAGAATTTTTTGTTCTGGTTTTTACAAACTTACATATTAGTGTTTACAAAGTTAGTGATATAATGACTGTACTCAGGTCAGGAACCTAATGGCTTTCAGAAACAGTTTATAATGAAAAGTTCCATGAAACGCCTCACAGGCCACTTGTTTGGTTTAGCTTTATAGTCTTGCTAAATTTTCTGCTAGCTGAAAGCATGTAGCTGTGAATAAATGCATTTTACGCACATTTTGAAAAGACTAAATTGTTTTTAATCTATATGTTAATGCGCTTTCAATGTATTGTGGTGTTTTTTATAATGTTACTGATGCGACGTATAACATACTAAATGCTATAATAACTGAAACACAAAAATTATTACTAGAGAAAATTATTCATTACCTTTAAAATACAACATGGAAATGAAAATCACAGAACTGTTGGTAACAGAAAAAAATGCAGTAGGAATGTTTTCCTCTTAATGTCAGCAAACATATCAAATACTTTGATCACATCTGAGTTATTGAGCAAATGTCTCAGAAAATCCTCAAAAAGAGGATTTTTACACAGTGTAAACCAAGATTTGTACTGTTGTACAAGCGAATTGGCTGTTAGATGTCATAATAAAACAATGTTTCCTGGATTTTCCTTATAAAACTAGAGTTCAGTTTGGTGTGAAGATACAGAAAATAACAATGAGAAATTGAAGCACATGAACGTGGCTCAGAATACCTTTTATTTGTTCATAGTTTTCAGCAGAAAACTTCAAATCATTAGAGCACTTGTACTGATTGCGTACAGGCCCTAAATACCCCACTTACTTATGCAACATTCTTTAGTGATGACCCTTGTTCACAGAATATAAGTGAACAGCAAGATATGTGGATCTTAACACAACTTTGAGAACTACTTTTTGGGTTTTTGTCTTTCATTGCATACTATGTCTGCACTTCTTCCCATTACAGGTGCAATTTGTTCCCTTGTTAGGATGAAAAATGCTGTTCTTATTGCACCTTTTTTCATTTTCCTTAGAATTCAGTCAGTAATTGGAAGATGCCTTTGCTATATACACGCACATGTGATGAGTAGCTAGCAAATTTTATGATCCTTTTTAGAGTCAACTGGATGCTCAAGACTAAAATCCTCTTACATACTCCTTAAAAATATAAACATATAGACTGATAAGAAGGCTACACAATGTTCATATTTCTAAAGTCAAATTCACTTTCCAAACTACTTCTCGATCTTGTCTTTTTCAATAAATTTGTTACCTCTTCCTCTCTTCTTTGTCTTGTCCCACTCCCTCTGCCTGACTCCCTCCCTTTCTTTTCCTCTCTCTCACTCTTATTCTCACAGAAGTCAAGAAAAACCTGAGAAAGTACACTAAAGTATTTTACATTCTCAGGAAAAATCTGAAAATTTGGTTAATCTTCCTTAATTTACATATTTTTAAATTTTCTAATTTTTGACAGTCGTGGCAGGTTAGTATTGCTGTAGAGGCTTCATGAATTTCCTTCTGTGAATATTAATGTATCAGATATTTATGATCTTAAATATAAAGGTAATCTTAAATCTATATAAATTTCTTTTTCTATTTTTCTTTCT
>WEKY01001796.1:99830-133515 GCA_013390045.1 Picathartes gymnocephalus | reverse complement strand
AATAATAATAACAACAGCAACAAAAACAGATGGAGGGGGCACACTTCCATGTGGGCTCTCACTAAAAAAGCCAGTTATACCTACCCTTTAGGCAGGTGAGAAGACAGCCAAGTTATTTAGCAGCAGAGGGCAGTAAAATGGTCAACCTTGTTATATCAGTCTGAAATCCTTAAAATGTCAAATCACAGGATGCCACTGCCACAGCTGCTGCTATCAGAATCCAAGCCTCAAGGGAGCTGAGTGCCGGTGTGGTTTTGAGTAGACAGGCAGAAATGTAAATAGGGTGTTCAGATACTTTTAAATCCATGACAGACAATTCCTGCCAGCCAAAGGTTCCCAAAGTATAAGGCTACAAATGTTCAAAGAACCCACTGCCATTGCATACGACTGTGTCCAGCCTCTGAGGCATGGGGATGGAAACAAAGAAGAGGAGACTGAAAGGAGGGGAATGAGAGATGAGGGGAGAAGAGGAGGTCAGGTAAAAAAAAGGAGAGACTGAAAGGCATAAAGAAAGAGCCTACACAAAGGGAGGATTTTAGAGAGTTATAAGAAAGTAGGAAGGTTGGGATCAGTCTTGGGAAAGGGGAAAAGTACACTCACCGCAGTGCTTGCTGCCTCAGAGGGCAATCACTCTTCTCTCCCATGCGACACCTGCATTCAGAGCCACCATCCCTTCCCCAGTTCCTCACTGCCTGCCACATGCACAGAGGGCTTTCTGATCCCCTCCTGAGTGCTGCTGCTCCGAGCTGCAGATCAGCACAGCACCCAGAGAAGACACCCGCACGCACAGCCTCTGCTCCAGGGGCACATGGCACGCAAACACACCTCCCACACGCTGCCAGCACCCTGTCTGCGATCCCAGCTCTCGATCAGAAAACCAGGGCGACTCTCTAACCACGGTGACTGAGGAAGAAAATCCTGAGAAGAAGCACAACAGTGATTCAGCCCAGCGATATGTCCAAAGAAGGCCTTAAACAATAGCCCTGACGGGTGTGATCTGCCACTATTTGTCAGGGGAAGTTCAAGCTGCAATGCCCATTGACAATAATTAATTGTCAGCACTGTTAACAGTTTCGCTGCTGATCAAAGCAGCCGGGCAGCACCGGGAGAATTACAGACAGTTGCTGTCACTTATCAAAGCATGGCAGCAATAAACAAACTGCAACTCTGTGACAGACTCTATTCCTGTCGCACATAATCTCTCACTCTCATTCTGTTTCTTTTTAGTGCCTTCTTAGCACACAGAATCCCTGTGCAATCAAAAGAAAAAGAACCAACGAAACAAATAAACCTTCCCAATTCACTCTTTTCTGTAATTAAACTGAAAGGAATAAAGTAAACCCTTGCAACTGTGGAATCACTCAGTACACTCTGCACGGGACTCAGATACAAACGAGTTTGACAAAGATTTCTCAGCTGATGCAGCTGAGCAGTGAAAGCATCATTTCCTAAGCTGTACAGAACCTAAACCTGCCATGCAGGGGCAGGTTTGCCATGCACTGGTGCACACCTCAGGTACACTAGCACACTATTACTGCTTTAGCTTTAAAAACAATCCAATCGATGTTGCTAGTTACAGTATCCCGTGGTAATTGTACACATATTTCAGTAGGCGAGCATTTGTAATTACAGCCCTGAATCACTCTGCATCTGGAAAATATCCACATTTTTTCCTTCGTGCGTTTTCCCGATACTGCTAAATTAAGAGAGAAATACAGAATGCACATCTCAGCCAAAGCTCGCTCCCAAGGTTATTTGTGTTGCTGTTCTCTCCAGGATGTGCTCTTCCCTAGCCCTCATGACAGTGAAGGAAGAGTTTTGCAAAAATATCTTTATCTGCTGGTGTCACCCACTGCAGTATATCAGTCAAGCGTCTTTCTGTACAGTTTTACACTGACTTCATAGAATCGGAATCATAAAATGACCTGGGTTGGAAGGGACCTTAAAAATCATCTTCTTCCAAACCCACAGATACACCTTCCACTAAACCAGGTTGCCTACAGCCCCATCCAGCCTGGCCTTGAACACTTCCAGAGATGGGGCATCCACAGCCTCCCTGGACAACCTGTTCCAGTGCTGTATCATCCTCACAGTGAAGAATTTCTTTCTAACATCTAATCTAAATCTGCCCTCTTTCGGTTTAAAACCATTCTCCCTTGTCCCATCACTATCCGCCTATGTAAAAAGTTGCTCTCCCTCCTTTTCATAACCCCATTTAAATACTGGAAGACCACAATGAAGTCTCCCTGGAGCCTTCTCCAGGCTAAACAGCTCCAGCTCTTTCAGCCTGTCTCATAGGAGAGGTGTTCCATTCCTCTGACCATGTTCATGGCTCTACTTTGGACTCATTCCAACAAATCCACCTCTCTCTTGTGTTGAGGACCCCAAAGCTGGATGCAGCACTCCAGGTGGGGTATGGATGCAAAAAGACAGCTAAGGAGAAGATTTTCAGCTGCAGCTATGCAGTAGCCTGTCTCTGTGTTGGATGTAAACATTCTCACACACTGAACCACAGCAATGTAGTTGTTCTCATGAGAAACTTTAGTCCTACAAGAGAAAGAATTCTAAACAATTAGATAAGCATGGAACACCTGCGACGTTGTATGTGCTTTGCTCATGATTGGTTCAGAGAAATTATTTACACTGTTTAGCCTATGGGGGTCTAGAGTTTGATTGCTAGCCAATCAAGTATTGCTTGTCACCATGTACACTATAAAAGAGACTTGCTTCTAATAAACTTTGCTATTAGCCTGATGAAAACCTAGCAGGACTCCGTGTGTCTTGTTCATGAGAACAGTGACAGTGGGGTCTTATGAGAGAAGAGGGGCAGGATCCCTTCCCTTGACACCAGCTCTCCCTTCTTCTTTATTGGAGCACAGTGGGAGGATGGTACACTCTCTTTGGCCTTTCTTTTCTGACCACTGTACTTAAAGAATCCCTTCTAGTTTTTCTTCACATCCCTTGCCAAGTTCGATTTCATCTGTGCGTTCCCTTTCCTGATCCCATCCCAACACATCCAAACGGTATCCTTGTACATTCCCCAGTCATGTGACCCTGTTTCCACTAGCTGTGCATTTTCTTCTTGCTTATCAACTTGAGAGGAAGGTCCCTGCTCAGCCATGCCGGTTCTGCCTTACTTGATTTCTTACAAACTGGGAGGGAGAGGTCATGTGCTCTAAGAAAAGTGGCCTTAAAAAGTTGCCAGCTCTGGTCAGCCAAGGACAGTTTCCCAGGGAATCTCATCCACTAATTCTTTAAACAGCTGGAAGTTCACTGTTTTAAAGTTCAGGGTCCTAACTTTGCTCTTTGCCACGCCCATGTTTCTTGAGATCACAAACCCAGCCAGGGCATGGTCACCACTACAGCCCAGGCTGCCTAGAATCTTAACCCCTGTATGGGCTCATTTGTGTTGGTGAGTAGCAAGTCCATTAATGCTTCTTCCCTCATCGGTTTGTCTAATTAATACTCGGACCTGGAATTTACCCTTGATGCACCATAGCAGTCTCCTGGATTGCTTTTGTATTGCTTTTCCAGCAGACACCTGGATGGCTGAAACCCCCCATCAGGATGAGAGCTCGTGAGTGTGATGCCTCCTGTAACTGAGTTCAGCAGGTTCCCCCTGTCAGACACCTGTAGCAGACCCCACCCACGAGGTGTCCTTTGTTGGTGTGGTCCTTGACTTTTACCCACAAGCTTAACCTGTTCGTGGCTGTTTCTCAGAGGCAGCCCTTCCCAATGTACCCATTCCTTCACAGAGAGTGCAACACTCCTGCTCCTTCCCAGCCTATCTCTTCTGAAAAGCTTGTAGCTTGCAGTGTTCCAGTTGTGTGACTCATTCCAACATTGTTTCCATGATAACAATTCACTCACAGTTCTCTAACTGAAATATGGTTTCCAACTCCTCTTGCTGGGTGCACTGGGGTCTTGGGGCAGACTTGTGTCAGACCAGATTCCTCCAAGACATCAGGCTTGGTGTGACTAAAGAACTTCAGAAGAATTCCCCACTTGTTGCACTAATTTCTCATTAATAAATTAAGATGCAGTGATAATAGTAATAATGAGAAGCCAGCATTTCCGAGGTATTTTATACCTTAAAAGTACTGTGCAAACAAGGATTAAAATATATGCATAAACACCACCTTCTACATTTGACAGACCATTGTTTGCTGAAGCCACAGCACCTGCTGAGACATGATCTTTTATTGGATCAGACACCAGCTATCAGAGACACTGCAGAAGCAGGAAACTATTGAAATCCTCGTGGGAGACAATGCTCATGTGTCAGGCAGCACAAACACTGCCAGGATTCTAAAGCCACCACCCTGGAGAAGTGATAAAACCCAGTGGGGTGTTGGGCAAGGAGTGATGCCAAGGCCAGGGACCCGCAGCCCCCCTCCCACAAGGGGCTGGGAGAACCAGGGCACCTAGAGAAACTGGAGTTACCAAATAGGGGAGGAACCATGCAGGGCGCACAGTACCCAAAAAATATCCAGCCTCATTTAAGAGGGTGGAGGAACCCTGCAGTAAATTCTGGAAGTAATTAAAAGAAAGAGTGGAAAGCAAAATTTTTTTACTGCATGTCCCAGAGTCTCAGGGACTCTTCAGGCAAAAGTGTTTCTCTCGCTTTCAGACTGTTTTTAAAGGACCCCTCTGTGGCTGGATATTACAAGCCAAAAATAAAAACTAGGATGAATCTGAAGAGAAGGGCTCATGAACCACTAGCATGGCAAAGGGTCCAAGGTCTCCACTGAGAGGAGGGGATAGATGAAGGGCTTCTGTCTGAGAAGGACACCCTGAGGCCATCCTAGCTGTGAAAACACAGGGGATTTTTCATGGCACATGAGACAAGGAGGTGCTAGGAACAGCTTTGTCAGAGAAAAAGATGTTATGGTCTCTGCAGCCCTCTGTTTCCCTTGGTTCACAATGTCACCATTTTCATTGCCTCTTAAAGAGGGGAGTATTTTGGAATGGGTACATGCAGAGGCAGCAACCCCTTCTCTGTATTGAACCACTCAGTACCACAGCAACCTGGTGGTTCCTCATAAACAATTTCAGACTGCAGTCTGCCCTTGGCAGCTTTGAGACTCACTGGCTCCAGGCAAGGCATGACAATCCAGAGCAGGGAATTGTCACAGCATCATTTGTGAACAAGGGAACATCTACCTCTGCCATCCATCTCAACCACAGAAAATACAATGGCAAATCATCAAATTTCTTCCCCGAAGGAAGCTATTATAACTGCTTCCAAGATGTCCTACCTCTTCCTTACACAACCTAGTTCGGGATGAATGCCATAACAAAACTAATTTCTGCAAACTGGTACCTGTTTGCCCTCTCGCCAGCTCCTACTCTTGGCTGGGCTTGGGTCAGTGGTGACCTGCCTGGGGTCAGTGTGGACAGGATCAGTCTTAACACTTCTTGATCTTAAAGACTTGCTTGAAAGTAATTTTCCATGTGCCTGATAATCACGTTCTCACTGTTTCTTTCTTCGTTTATGCTCCATTTCTGCCAAGTAACAATGTCCTTCCTGTAAATGGAAAAGCATGTCTGGGTCCCCAAGCTTATATCAGGTGATTTTCTCTGTAAGTTTGGCTGAATTGGTTGCTTTCTTAAAAAACAGGCAAAACACTTTGATCTTCAAGAAAGAGGACAACATTCAGAAAGACCACTATTAAATGCTGTTAGAGAAAGGCCAAGCAGCACATGCAGCTTTGTATTACTAAATTAGCAAGGCACAATCAGACCTCAGAATAGACTGTCCCACTTGAAATACTTCCAAATTCTGATGTTTGCAACAAATCAATGACCTGATCAATCCACAGCTAGAAAACGACAGAGCTGGCACGTGGATTATGCAAGTAGGTTCAACTCCCACGTAGGAGTCCAGTTGCAAAGCTCCTTCCAAAGACACTATGAACTTGGAAAAACTTATTAACCTGTCTAGGAAAATCTCAGCATGCTCCCGCCTCAAAGTCTACATTGGCCCTTCTCCTCTGGGTATTTCTTAGTCAAAGACAATGCCCAAGTAACACAACACAGCTTCTTCCTACAGCTGAAGTAGCAAAGGCATCTCCCTTTGTGTCTTCTGATTTCCTGTAAGAAAAGGCACACCTTCTTCCTTGGAAACTCTCTGAATCATGGAGCAGGCAGGCAGCCCTTAACCCCGTTCTGGTCAGGCAGCAGGACACAGGCATTGCTGAGGAAGACTCCCTACCACCCTGCTCAGCCCTCCAGCCCCAGGAACCTTTGGCCATCCCAGTGTGGAGATATTGTGAGGCCTTCTCCAGTGGTTCTGGCATGGAGGGCTCAGTACAGCCAAGGCTCCCAGGCCTTTCCCTGATTGTACAGCTTTCACAGTGTATTTCTAGCTTTAAAAAAACCCAACAAAACCAAGCAAATAAATAAAAACAACTTATTTCTCTTTCTCCTTTAAGACCTGGAATCCTCTTGAAATATCATCGACATGAAAGAGATTTGGGCTTTGCATTTTTTGTGATTGCAGAGTGACAGAAAAGAAATATGCCAGGCTGTACAGTGCTGCTTTTCCACCAAGCAAAATAGGGAGGAGATGGAGGAAGAATTGTTTTCTGATGTATGCCTGGCCATGCTTTCTCACCACTTCCAGACTCGCCCTTAACTGCTCATTTCCATAACTGCACATTGTGGAATGACACAGGCAAGGCCTTCATTTCTAGTAAGTATCAGATTAAACCACTTTATATCCAGAAGTTTGATAAAGAAAAACCTTTTGCTTCTAAATTGCTATAAGACTGTTCTCAAACAGTCCTAGAACATCCTTCTTGCTGCAGCTTCTCATGCTATTTACAAACTAAACCTATTTTAAGCAAATAAAATTAATTCACCTGTTTTCTGAATCTGCTTCCAAGATGCTGTGTGAACAGGGCCGTCTTTATCAGCTCCCTACACTGCCATATAAAAAAAAAGGGAAAAAAGGGAAAAAAAAGGAAAAGGAAAAGGGGAAAAGGAAAAGGTGAAGAAACTAACATTTAAATTTTTCAGAAAAGACATGCTTTATTTCCATGGTTTAACCAACTCTATAGGTTGTGCCAGTGGCTTTACCAATACAGCAGCCAAACCAATTTCCTGCCTTTTCCTTAATTCCACTCATCTCAAGCCTCTACTATATTTAAAATCATTGCTGTACTGCAGTTTTTGTTTGGCATTCAGATATATCAAGGGAACATTTAGGTATGAAACAGAGGTCATTGAAAACAAATAAAGTTCTGCCACTCCTACCTGCTACAAATCTTTTGCCTAAATCACTCTTTTCTGTCTGCAAACTAACAGGGCCATAGGAAGAGGGCTACTGACCATACTGAGGCATTCTTGCTGCTTTATGCACAGCTTTGATGGGATGCTGCTTTTCCCCAGCAGTGCTGCCACTGACAGCAACCCAGCTCATGCAAAGAAAGTAACCTTTCTAAATCACAGCACTTTCACACCTGTAGAAAAATAGATTCAGCACCAATCCCATAGCCTGGTCTGAAAATGGGACTGCGGGTTTTTCTGTTCTGGCGGTCCCCTAAAAGAACATAAATTTAGAACTTGGCCAATTTATAGCATTAACATGTATTACCAACATAGATCTTCCCTGCCACCACCACCATCAACAAATGGTAGAAAAGCATCAGAAAATAGAAGCTGTTAGAAACTAACAAAGAAGCCTCAAATGGCAGGCAGAGGGGGAACTAACAGCAGCAAGAATATGTTCAGCATCCATCCCTCTAGGCAGATTACTCTTCTCAGGATGTTTCTGGCTAACAGGCTAATCTTGGGAATACTTTTGTTGAATTCTCTGTGCCTGTTTCTGGGAACACAGCTATGAGAAACAAGCCTGCTAGAAAGTACAAGTATGTCTGGGCTTTGAGCCCTAGCTAAGGGAGAATGTAAACCTTTCTCCAAATCTATGATTAGGTCCCATCATCCAGGAAGAAGCAAGAAGATAGCTAATATGTGTTTATAAATCTTGCCACATCTACTTCCAAACTTTCCATTAACAACTTGGGGAGTATCCAGTAACAGGAGGTTTTCCAGGGTGAGGACATTGAGGAAATAGTGCTGTGTGAAACATGCACTATTGTAATGATATTCCCAAATGACACAGTGAGGTGGTGACAGGATTTGTGCTCGCCGACAGTAGGCCTGAATCACTGCCATGCTGCCAACAAATGTCAGGGCTTTGGGTCTGGGACATTGTTCTTTTCCTCAGTTTAATAAACAAAAGCTGCAAGGAGAAGCCTTTTCCTTGAAGGCAGACTGCAAATGTGCAGAGGAGAAGAACAGGAGAGAGTTTGTCTTGCTGCTGCCAGAAGGACAGAGACGAGGAGGACTGGCAGCCTCAAGAGCTGCCCAGTCGAGAACTGGAGGAAAAAGGCCATGGCTGAGTGAGTTCAGCAAGCCATGGGCAAACGGGTCAGTGCACCAGGCAAACTGGGGGCTCTGTCTGTTGAACATTAGGACAAAGGCTGCTGGGACCAGTCTTGGAGCCCACTGCTCCCAGCACAGAGTGAAGGCAGGACAAGAGTGCTCCTCACCCACCCAAGTGTTCTCTGCTTCCAACAGCTACAGAGCACAAGGGACTGAAAAACTCCATATGGAGAAACATGTGCTGGCTGCTACAGGGCAAAGTAAACTTCCATTATTATGTGCAATCCTGAATTGTTTGTTGTGACTTTAGTTACTAAAACTGGTGGGAAAAAAAATCACCCCTTAGTTTCATACATAGACTGAGAAAAAGCCAGCATAAGGCATGACAAGGAAGTTGTTCTTCCTCGTGGCCCAACATGCAGGAGATGAACTCAGACTGACTTCTGCAATTAAAAAGGGAAAATGAAGAAGTGTTGTTTGTTAAATCATGAACTTGACTTCTCAGCAGTGGCAGCCTGCTTCCATGAACCAGCATGTCACCCCACCTTTGGAAGGATTTTTTTCCAAATCAAATTGTTCATCTGCAAAAATTGTAACTGCAACCACAGCTCTGTTCCATTTTCAGAGTCACACATTTTCATATCCACACTTGGTGCTTGGTGCCAACATGTTTTGTCCTAAGTACTTCTTTATATTAGCACATGACAGACAACCTCTGGTAAGAAACACAGCCACTGAGGATGAAGTGGCACAAAAAAGGCTTTTCTTGGTAAGAGTTATTCAGATTTTTAAAATTCCAGCAAAAGGCAAATTTATCAAAACCTTCAGAAACCCAGATTTCAAAATGTTCAAAAGCCTGTGCTTTTGTGTCAGAGACTTTGGCAGTCTGAAGAAATTTTGATGCCTCCTAACATGACTTTGATATTACTGTATACAATAAGACCCACATAGTTCAGACTATGCCAGTAATTTATTAAATGACCTTTTTTTTCTACAGTCTATGCTGTTAAGTTGAATGTATGGGGAACTTACATTAAACTGCTCATTAGGCTTAATTTACATTAACTGCAGCTACTTAAAGATGAGTTTATTGTCTGGAGCTACACAAACCGGGAAGGAAGGAACACCCATAAAAAGTAAATTACCTTATTTCTTCCAACACTCTTGTTTTCATTATGGCCTTTTACACAGACAAACATTGTGTACTCTAGCTTAAAATTAAGGTAGAACCATGGGATTGGATATGAGGTGACTGATGGGTCAGCTTCCTTTGAATCCAGCTATGAAAAACCAGAGTCAGAAACAGCCTGTTCTGCTCACTCTTCACAAACCCTTTGGCTTTACTGCTTTCATCTGTACAAGGTTCTGCTTTTACAACAGCTCCCAAAAAGAAAAAGATGTTATGGGAATGGTAGGAAAGCCAGTAATGGAGCCAGATGCAGTAAAAAACAACAGAGAGTCAAAACCCTCAGCAAAAGTCACTTTAAATACCATTATCTCTGCTGGTAAAGAACACACCAGACACGTGGAGCCAGATCCACAGCTGGTGAACTGACTTTGATGCGAGCGAGGCTATTTACACCATGTCCTTTCACGTTTAGCAGAGAGCAGGGTCTGTTTGAGAGGACAACCACGAGGCTCTGGGCTGCCTTTGAAGCACTAACACACCATTTCATGCCACAGATAGCTGGGTATCAGGTGTTGCATTGGCTTCTGGTTTGAACTGTGCTGCCGTGGTTAAGCACAGCAGCTGCACAGCAAGGAGGCAGTGACTCACAATCCAGCAGAAGGGCCAGGGCCTGCACTCCACCCAGGAGAGAGGCACTGGAGGACATGTAGCAGCTACCTCTGATAAAGACAGTCAGACTTGAATCCTGTGATCTAGAAAACAGCCTTTACCTTGAAGGGGTGGACATCTAAAGGAAGGACCTGTGGCCCCAAGTCTGCTTTCCACATCAAAGAGTGTGTTTCTAAATCCAAAGCTAGCAAGAAGAGTTGGAAGCAGCGTTTCTGACAGAATATGCCATTTTTAAAATGGCAACGTAACATGGCTGTCAAAGGATTTTCTTCTCTGAAACCAAGCCTGTTTTAGTCTCGTCTGCCAAGAAAATCCATTTTTTGCAGCTGTCATCAGTGACTCAGAGATTCCCTGGTGCTGAGTCTCCAGACTTGTCCCATTGGTGGCCCAGTGGCAGCATGGGCAAGAAGAGATCAGCACAAGAGGACAGGGAACCAAAACTAACATGTCAGAGCCAGGTTTGCTTCTGGAGTATTTTTGCTTGTATTAAACAGAGTGAATACACCAGTAATGAAAAAGCAGATAAAAACAGACTGTCAGCTGTGATCCCATACGTGGAACATGGCAGTAGAGGAACAGCCACACAAATGTCCTTTCTCCGCAGCTCTCGGCACTGAGCAGCAGGAGACCACAACAAGCAGAATACAAGACCTGCTACTTCTGGTCTGGCATTTTACAGCTTTTCCAGCAAGACTGAGGTGACAAACTGCCATTACGCAGTTTAGGAGAGACAAGCAAAGTGATTCCCTTTGGGGACAGGCAAGAAGGTAGGTAACTGAGGACCTGCTGGTGAAAAAAATAAATAAAACAAGCCAAGTGTACATTTAATGCCTTGAAATCTGGCTTCTAATATTGAGTTCAAAGCTGGTCAACCCCAGGATTCCCAGGGATGTTAGATGGGCCTGGGATAGCTAAACATGACCTAGGAGGGTCACATCTCCCTCCTGAGCACTGTGGGTAACAGCTGACACCGACAGCACAGAGTGTTACAATGTGGGTGAAGTTGGATAAAAAAGAAGGCAGAGACTGTTTTTTGCTTAGATCTCTACATGGTATTATCCATCACACCCTAATGGTTCAGTGCCAGAAGGATACAACACCATTAAATACCCACAACTGGACACACAGCACACATATGTAACATGTAACACACACACACCAACAGATGTACCTGCACACACACGAGATGGGTTCAATACAACACTCACCCTCATAGAAAGGCAGCAAAGTCTATCTGAAATATAACACTGCAGTGATGCTATCTTAACTGATTGCTATTTCAAGACACTGTCACTGGAAGAGATTTATATCTCTATCACTGTGCCCGCCCATGCAATTAGTCTATCTTTGTGCCAAATTATATTAAGGGACAATGAGTGGAAAATTTCTATTTAAAAAAAACATTTGCAGGGAAAAAGAAATATCTATGTAGATACGTTACCTTTAACAAAAGAGAAAGTTCAAGACTGAGAAAGCTTAGTGCTACAGTTCCCTGCCTAAAAAGCACTGGAAAATTCCAATTACTGCCTTTCAACTCTTACATGTCACATTTTTTTGCTTGTAAACAAAACAGATCACTGCAATTTAATCAGCAAGATAATAGTGCAGATGAGCTTATGGTGTGTGGAGAGACATAATTAAGCTTGTGAACCCTAACTCTAAACCTAACCCTGACTAAATCTAACCCAACCCTTAATCTGAACCCCTGATCCTAACTATTAATCTTAACCTATACTCAAACCTTGGAAACGAACAACACCTCTCAGAGCATCTAAGACCAGGGAAACAACACCCACATGGGGGGGGAAAATCCGNGGGGGGGGAAAATCTGCCAGCTGTTTTTTTTTTTTTACTTCAAAGTTGAAAAAAAAAAAAATTAACAACTCTACATCAAAGGCAACCTGCAAGACTAAATGCACATTTACAAGGTTAGACACATTCAGTCACTAACACTCATTCAACATCCACTCAATTCCATCCCTCACTTGGAACACTCAGTTGAAGAATACTACTCCCTTCACCTGTCCTGGTCTTAAACAAATTCTTTCCTGAACTCATCTCACAGTCCTTACATGACATTCACACAAAACAGAGCTTAGGCTTCAGAAAAAACACATCTCTTTGGCATCTCACCAACTCTGTGCACTGAGCTGACTTTTACCAAAGCAGAAGAAAATTTCACAGCAACTTTCCTTGATCAGACCACTCAGCTCAGTCAAACACTGCAGGACTTAACAAGCCCAGGCATCTTCATCAAAGCAAATAAAACAGTAATTATAGATGGAGCTTTTTCCAAAGAGAGACAGATTGGCAGATACCATTTATCTCTTTACCAAATGAAAGGTAGTTACAGCATTTCAACAGAAGCAGAAAAACATCTCAGGATGAATATACCAGTGCCTTCACAAAGCAACAGGGTTTAGATCCTTAATGAAAACCTGGAACCACAATGCCCTGTAAAATCTACCCAGGTTCCTTTCTCAGGGCACCCTGAGTCCATGAACATAGGTTTACAGTAGAGCTGTTCCAAAATTGCCACAACTGCTCCACTGAAATCACAATTAATTTCAGCAGGGAATAACTTTTACAAATGTTCCTTGAGTAAATGAGGTGATTCCATTGGAAACATTCTAGTGCAAGAGAAAACTGCCTGCTGGATTTTTTTTTTTTTTTAATAGACACCAGCCTCTGATAACCTCCCACAAAGCAAATAACACTGTACTGCACAAATAGCCTGACTGATGCAAATGGGTGGTTATCATGAGTAAGGCACTACTCAGTGACCAAAGGTGATAAAAACATCTGTTCCTTCCTGGTTACCACAAAGAGGTGGCCTTCTACTACGGCATGTATGAGACTAATGGCATGTAGGGAACTGACTCGTGGATTAGGTATGTCCTATCTTTAGAAAAAAAGTTAGACCAAAGAAAATTAAAATCGGGGTTTCTCCCTTGTGTACAGCATAGATTCAGTGTCTTTAGGTAAGCAGGGAATTAAATTCCTGTGTCCTCTGCTCTACACAATTTGAATGACACAAACACACACAAGCAGGTTGAACAATGACAGACGATTGTGTTTGTGGTGAACATACCAAATCAGTTTCCAACATCTGAGATGGGTATTGGGCATGGTAATAACCCATCCTGGAGCTGATTCTTCTGCTGTCCTCACATCAAACAAGAGCCTGGGTCCTGCCCTAAGCAGCCATTTACCCATTTCCCAGCATAGTTCCCTAAAATGGTCTGAGAGAAGAACAAGCTCACAAAAGCTTTTACAGGACATTGAAGTGTTTAACACCATCACTTTGCAGATAAGCAACATTTTTGCACATATTGTCCTAAATACATCTATTACTAACCAATTACTATGCAATACAAAAGTAAGGACTTGAATTAAACTCCTGCAACACTCCCCAGATTTCTCACTAGCACGATAGTACTGATGTTTCCAGAAACTGTACGGAGTAGAAAAATGAAACCAAACATTTTGTTTTAACTTTCTAGTACAAGGAAATCTCTCCCATTTCTGCTTCTCTCACACCTCCATTCTGAGCACTTCAGCTTTTGTTTGCTCCAGAACAGTTTAAAGCGTAACAACACTCGGGAAGGGTCAGCTTTCCACCAGTCACCACTGATGCTGAATATCCCTATGACCATGAAGCACCTTGTCATAAAGATCTGGTGGTCTTGTGGATATAACATGGGATTGGAAGTTAAAAACAACCCAAACCATCTGCATTTCTGTTTTCTAGTCCATGTTTAACCACACAAACATGTAGGGTGGGGACTTTCACTCTTCCTGTTGGGCAATGCATGAACACATTGGGTTTCTGGTCTCACCCAGGAAAGAGAAAAACCCTTAAACTGGAAAAAGAGTTGAAACTATTTGCAGCTGGAATAGAAAGACTCAGGATGCACCTTACGCCTGGAGGAATAGCATTATAACTGATGGAAAACAAGCAGCAGCCCAAATCCTGCCCCACTTTTCTTCTCCGGCTCTCTGCTCTGCAAATCCCTGACATTCAGCTCCAGCAGCAGGGGAGCTGAGGAGTAAAAAGACTATTGTTCTGTCCTGCAGGGACCACATTGTCAACAAAAATAACACCCAGGCTTTCCAAGCAGACTTCTGTTAGAAGCAGACTAGGGCCTAGGAAAGATAAGTAGTACTAATACACAGAGACTGGTAATAAACCCACTTATACACCAGAACACAGGAGCCTCTTTTTGATGATAGGTAACAGCAAATTCAATCCCAGAGTAACTACAGCAGCTTTCTGCTTGCCACAAGTCATGTCCCACCTACAGCAGATTCCAGGGAACTGTACATCCAGCAGGTAGGTATTCTCGCAGTGCTCTCCTCTTTCAGGAGGATCCTTGATGCTAGTATTTACATTGCCCAACTTCTCAAAACAAATTATGTCTCCTAAATCAGGAAATTATCTCTCTGTTTTCAGTTGAAGGAAAGAAGCTACTGCCAAGAGTGACTCAAAGCAGCAGCCTCTCTCAGCAGGAGCCTGGTATTACTATGCTCTTAGGACAGACACTGAAGTCAGCAGCAAGTCAGAATACCCATTGAAGCTCCTTTCCATTCCACTCATATACATTCTTTTTCAGGAAGTAAGCAGTACTTCTGGCTACACGATCTTGGTTCCTGAACAGGTATTCAAATTACTCTTGTACCTTTTTTCTACCACCAAAATACCTTATAGGGATGCACAAGGGCCAAGGCTGCATTACTCTCTCCCCCTCCAAGCCTGGCTGCAGCTGCACGTGGAAGCCTCAAGTGCAAATGATAATATTGGGAGGAAAGGGGAGAATTGCAAGTTTGAGGTTTTCAAGATTTGCAATTCATGACCTGGAGCAGAATTTGGAGCAGCAGGCAACACTGTAACATTTATGAAATGCCACTGCTTTGACTCTTGATACATTCCTTGAGGCATAATTAACTGTAGCTATGGTGTCTTTTTGATAAGGGACTGCAAAAGAAAGCAAATTACCACTTATGGCCACATTCAGCACGGAGAAGTGAGAGACGCGTAACAAAATGATGTGAAATGGTTATTAACTTGTGAATGTGTTATCCTTCCATCCCAGGCTGAAAGAGATCTCAAGCAGTCCTGTACTGTATTTCTTTCCCATGCCTCTGCCTGAAGCAAGTCTGAGTGCATTCAGGCCATGCACGGGCAGGTATTTCTCCAGCATGCTCTTAATAACTTCCAGTGAGGAAAACTTCACAGTTTTTCCTCTGCAGCCTCTTCCAACAATTCATCATCTTTACAGCACATGGGTTTTCCTAATGTTTGATCTGACTATTTATTTACACCAAGAATGAGAGTACCATAGGCACTGGTAGACACACTTATTATCATCACTGCACTGGCCTGTAATTAAACTTACTCAACACTTCCCAGTAGAGGACTTATACTCAATTGAATTTAGACTATTTGTGTTGAAATTCAGCATCTCAGTCAACGGCCTCAGGGCTGGTTTGAAGAGTATTTCAACCAGAGATAATCAGTGATTTCTATGAATAAATGGAGATATACTGTAAATTCCATGCCAGCCAGAGACCTTCCCTTGGAAAAACTTGGTATTGAAACCCTCCCCTGAGACCCACACACACACATACACCCTTGGAACTTGCAAATATATCCCAGCATCACTTTCATGGAAAAGTACTGAAATTTGGCCAAGCTGTGTGTTTTCATTCCAGCGTTTCATACCACCACCACTGCTGCAGCCACTTCAAACACAAAGGAAGGTAAAATCCATGGCAGCTGAACCCAGCGCCCATGGCAGCAGATCCTCACAAGGCACACACAGTTCGGAAACACACATAGGTTGGAGCAGGGACTTAAGTCCCACACTAATCCTTTCCAGTTGCCAGTTGTGGCCCTGGTCTTGGCACACTGAGAACTGACAACGGAGTGAGACGCAGGAGAAGTTGCAACCAGAACTAAGTCTCCAAAACCCCATTCTAGGACCTGATGCTTTTCACTCTGAGCTCAGTGGCAAACCCCCTGGTATTTCAGTGGAACACAGCTGGCTCCTAGTACCTGACTCACAATCTGCTCTTCCACATGTCCTGTGATGGCTCCAGTTCAAGGACAAGGTACAGTGGCAAGACAAGGCAGTGAAAAAGCCTATGTTCCTGCTTTGAGTATGGGAATCTGTCTGCAAAATAAAATGGGAGACTGAGTCCAGAGTGCTGTCATTTCATGGGTATAAAGTTTTTTAAATTAATAGATAATCAACCTGAAGTCATAGCACTCCAACCTGAAGTTATAAACTCAGTCTCACAGATGCCTGATATACCATATTGAACTCTAATTACCTTTTCCCATTGTTTTCCATCAAAATGTATAGAATGGACTCTCACTGGCATGGTGCCTACAGGGACATTCCACAAGCAGCAGCGAGCTTTTCACAGCTGGAGCATGGGAAGGGGCATGAATCATATCAGTATTTTTCAAAGGGACAACTTAGGAAGAAGTTCCCAATTTGCAGTCACCCACTGAAAGGGAGACAAACAAAACCTTAAATGGGCTAGCAGCAGCTTTGGGGACAGATAAAAAGATTTAGAAAAATGCCACCTTTGATCTCTTGTGGTGTAATTAACCATAATATAACAACATACAAGTAAAGAGATGGAGATAAGCAATGGCAGAACCCCTACAGAAACCAAATACCTGAAGATACCATCATCTGTCTTGCCTATATGAAATGATGTATGACAGTTTGCACCTCAGGGGAGTTCTAGCAAGGATACAGCATTTCAAGAGAGCATAAAGCAATGATTTGATTAAATTTGGATTAATCTCCAAATATTTTCTTCATTCCTGGTTTTACACTGATGAGTAATTTCATTTTTATGATCATTCCTCTTAGTTCCATCTACACCTATATCTGAATCTAACACATTATTTATATATGCAGGTCTCTGCATGTATTAAACTCTCCTTTTTCACTTCACTCTTGCCAGAATAGTATTAAATAACAGCAAAGAATTCTATTCAGACTGTGTCCAAGACAAAGGACAGAGTCCCCTCAGCCTGTCTTTCAAACCAAAACTACCCCAAGTTAAAAAAATGAAAAACCTCCAGTGCTTTCCTGCCTAACAGGCCTCTTTACACCAGTGAAATTAATCAGTTGTGCAAATGTTTGCCAAAGAGGGGCTTGTCACTGTAAGGTTCCCACATACATCTGATTCCAAGGTATGAGCTAATGAGTGTGTCTATCTGACAGCTCTCACACACACGTAACAGCACATCCAGGGGCGTTTGAGTGTGTGAGGGCTGAAATAAGCACAACTGTGTTTGGACTTCGGCATTTTCCTGGAGAAATTGACTGCTCATGACAGATGAACTCTTCATTGTGTAAAAAACTGGCTGGGCCCAAAGAGTGTTGGTGAATAGAGTTAAATCCAGCCAGCAGCCAGTCCAAAGTGATGTTCTGCAGGGCTCAGTACGGGGGCCAGTCCTGTTTAATACCTTTAGCGATGATCCGGACAAGAGGATCGAGGGCTCCCTCAGTCAGGCAGTTGTGTGAGGTTCAACAAGGCCAAGAGCTGGGGCCTGCCCTTGGGTCACAACAACCCCAGGCAGAGCCACAGGCTGGGGCAGAGGGGCTGGGAAGCTGCCCAGTGGGAAAGGACCTGGGGGTGCTGGTGACAGCAGCTGGACATGAGCCAGCAGTGCCCAGGTGGTCAAGAAGGCCAAGGGCATCCCGGCCTGGATCAGCCATCGTGTGGCCAGCAGGACCAGGGCAGGGATTGTCCCCCTGTCCTGGGCACTGCTGAGGCCACACCTCAAATCCTGTGTCCAGTTCTGAGTCCCTCAGGACAAGCAGGACATTGAGATGCTGGAGCATGTCCAGAGAAGGACAACAGAGATAGGGAAGGGTCTGGAGCACAAGTCCTGTGAGGAGCAGCTGGCAGAGCTGGAGTTGTTTGACCTGGAGAAAAGGAGGCTCAGGGGGGTCCTTACTCTGTACAGCTGCCTGAAAGGAGGCTGTAGCCAGGTGGGGATTGGTCTCTTCTCCCACATAAAAAGCCATAGGACAAGGAAGCAACTGCCTCAAGTTGTACCAGGGAGGTTTAGGTTGGAGATTAGGAAAAAATTTATTCTCCAAAAGGGTTTTTAAGCACTGAAACAGGCTGTCCAGTGTAGTGGTTGAATCACCACCCCTGGAGGTATTTAAAAGCCATGCAGATGTGGCACTTTGGGACATGGTTTAGTGGTGGACTTGGCAGTGCTGGGTTAACGGTTGCACTTGACGATTTTAAAGGTCTTTTCTAACCTAAAGGGTTTGATAACTCTGCTATGTGCACGTTCCTGTTGAGACCAAGGAGGATTTAAACCTCTGCCATCTGCAACAGTCTTGTCAATGTGCAGAGAGCAAGAATGTGCTGCACTCCTGGGGACGTAGCTCTCTTTTAAAACTCACACCACTTGAACAACTTTCTACCAAACAGTACAATGAACCATGTCCTTGCCAAAGGCCGTGCAAACTTTTACAGACAGGTGCTCTGTATTACTCATTTACTTAATTATTCTAAACACAAGTAGGGGAAAAGCATCATTTGGTCACTTCAAAAATCCCCAAATGGTCAACCACTTCACTTATTTTATATTTTCTTCAATATCAAAATTATTTGTGTGAGCAAGCATGTGAAAAGCTGGAAGAGAAGCTTTTTGGTTCTAATCAGTGCAATGTCACTTTAATGGTGGGGAACAACCTTTACTGAAATCTGTCATATCTTTGTAAGGAAATGGACTTAATCATGTAAAAAGTCCTCTTATATTTTTCAACTCTTTTAGCATATGCTGCCTATTATAGCACTGACATTTTGAGAACAGCCAGATATTCAAGCTCTCCGTTTCATAAAAAAGCATCTTGTCAGCTTGGAGCTACACAGAAAGGAAGCTGCAAAACCAAAACCACACTCTGCACTACACTCTTTTAAGACAAAAAAATCAGAAACCAACACTTCTTCGTGAGGGGAATTTCTCCATGTTCAAAAGACACCAAGACTGACCAGAGAAACACCTCTTACAGTGAAGCACAGGGCTATTTTCTACAGCTTTAATATACTTAGGCAAATATGAATTGTACCTTTCATGTAGATAATGAAATAGTGAAAGCTGGTCTTCAATATGTGAGACAAAAAATATACAAAAATGATGCAAAGTAGAAATTTTTTGTAAACAGGTGTAAGGTAGGTATTTACGCAAAAATATACCAAGCTAGGAGGCATCCCTCAAATGCAACAGCAGCTCTGAACATAGAGCAAAGGGAGAGCTCTCAGCTGAAAAGGATGGCATTTCAGAAAACAAGCTGACATTCCCCCAGCCTTGCCTCCCATAGAATGACTAAGCTAAACAAACAGTATCTGTGTGCTGTCAAGAGTGAAAAATCACTGCTGGTTTGTGCACGATGGCTCACCCAGAACGGTAACATGAAATCAAAAACCTAAACTTTTCCAATGTACTGCCTCAGAAATTCTTGGCAGTGATGGAAGACATTGAGAAGAAAAGAGTAGCTGAAAAAAAAGTTCATCTACTTCATAATGTGGTTGGTTGTTGGTTTGTTTTGGTTTTTTGTTTTTTGTTTTTTGTTTTTTTTTTCCCAATGATTGCTGTGTTGCAGAAATAGCCCTAAAAATCAAATGCTGATATATATCTGAGGGCTGTAACTTACACACAGCAATACCAATTTGGGCAGGAGCAGCCAAGAAAAGCTTCCTTGGACTCCTCTGGATTTCAAGCCACTTTTCTTAGGCAGCAGCATGAAAACCATCCAACCAAGAAGCTCAGTGTGGAACACAAGGTGGCTGATCACATGAATCAATTTCATAAATAGGTATGGTGTAAGACATACATGACCCCATGTCTTGTACCTTTGAGTCAGGCCTAAGGAGGTTGTTACCAAGCAGAGAAAAGCATTAGATTACCTTTGTGTTTCAAATGACCAAGAAAACCTCTGCTGGGACTGGTGCAAGCAATGTCATTTGCTAACAAAAATCCAGCACCAACTGACCTGGAGCCTAGGAGTGGTTGTGCTGCCACACAGCTGGGAAAATTAGTCTGTGAGCTGACAAACGAGAAAAGTGAACACCAGACATCCACAGCAGTATGTGGTACATTTTACATTCTAAAATAGTCATGTTCAAAACTCCCAATATACTTCAAATGTAAGTTCCAGTCCAGGATTTCTACATTTCCATCACAGACACCGTCATGAGGACAGCCTTTGGCTATGGAGCTCTCCAGGTGACTGATTTTACAAACCAGTTATCTTCAGCAGTCTGACACGGCTCTTCAGATATATCTGGCTGCAAGATGTGATTGTTCCCCCCCTACTGTCACCTCCAAGTCTCCAGATTATATTTTCTGCTTTCTGTCCTTTTAACCTTCTGCTGCCTATGTTACATTAAGTCCAGACGATGACAGGAAACTCCCTGTGGCAAGAGCTCTCACTGCATCACTCAGTCACAGACTGTAATTTCTCTGCAGGACAGTCACCAGTAAAAGTTACGACACCAATTACTGGGCAGTAATACTCACACAGCATTAAAAACCCCTGGCTTGTGGAAGTCTTAAAAGTGCTTGCTACAGCAAATGATTTGCTTTATGTATTTTCCCTTTAGCAACACATGAAATGATTAAACAGACCCCTTCTGGTGCCCTGTTTGCTTTGAGGCTGCAAGCATTTTCTTTCCAGTGGATGATGTAGCTTTTTGATTTGGTTTGGATGAAGTGCCAAAGGAAGATGTCATCCATTCAGCATAGCCGAATATTTGTTTCACGTCTCATGCCAAATGGAAAGCAACGTCATTTTGGTCCTGCATCAGGACCAACTCTCCACTTGCCAACAGCAATGAACTGACAGTACTCTGGGATTACTTTCCTCTACATGTTCATCTTCTGCAAGAAAAAAGTCTAAAACTAGTAAGAGCACTCACCAGCAATCTCATGGAGTCCACTGCCAAGGCATATAATGAGAAGACAGTCAAACCCAGTGATCTTCCCAGAAGTATTAAAATCATGTTTGACAATTTCCAGCAGCCTGAAATTGTTTACATCTAATAAGCAACTGTGAACTGCCCGAGCTCCAAGTGCTACCAGCTCTGTCTTCCTGAACCTTCTAACACACAGCTCTTTCAAAAACGTTCTAACATGAAACATCCTAATTGAAATACACTGCATCCCTTCCCTTGTTTCATTATAACCACATAGATACATGTCCACATATGTATCTGGATACACACAAACAGAAAAAGACATGAAGATAGGTAGCAGCACTTATTCAAGTTCAAGAGGGTGTATTGATTGTCCCACCATAGCTGTTTGTTTCCAAGGCAGCTGTGAATAGGTGCCCTCAGGACTTGTGACTATCAGCTTTAGTGAGCCAGACCTCCAGCTCACATCATTCGGCATGGCTCACAATGCCTGGCTCCTGCAGAACTGCCCTCCATCAACACCAGCTGAGCAGTTTTAAGCACCTTACAGAAGCTTACAGAGATAAATGTCAAATATTTTTCAACTGTGGTTTGGTCCATGTCTTACGTCTCCCACTCAGTTTCTCATTCCACGGGAATTAGGCTGAATTCAACTACCCATGGAGCTGAGCTATCTACACACATTCCAAGAGGTGGCTGCCATTCCAGATAAGCAAAACTGACAAAGAAAAACTTGATTTGCTGAGTACTTGCACTTATTTTATGACAGGCTTTGTCCATTAAAAGCAGGAACAGTGAGCAAAGTTAATGTATTTGAAGAGCTGCTTTTGCAAGAGCCCCATCAATTAAATTGCTGTAAATTATTTATGTCCTCATCCTGCAAAGACTGATGGATAGTCTCAATGCAGGACATCTGCTCCTCAAAAGGAGCACAAATATACACGTGCACTGCTCAACAAATACAGAGATGCTCAAAGTAGCAGGACTCTAAAATTTGCAACAAAATGTCAAGCACATCATCTTCACCCATTCGTCAGAAGCCAAAGCAATGCTGCAAGCACCAAGAGACAGCTGCCTATTAGGCTGCAACTAGAAATACCTTCTGCTAAAGCTCAAAATGTACTGTTTATATTTATCTTTGGCTGAAATTCATCTTCTTTCCCATAGCTCACACTGTATTTTAATGTACACAGAAGATGTTTGTCTCAGCTAAGATCACATCCACATAAATTTGGAGACAAGCTATTTACATAAAAAGAAGGCCTTTTAGTATTCTCCTGGCTACAACTATTTGGAAAGATCAAAAAGACTTTGGTAGTCAAATTTAAATTAATATTTCCTAAAAGTGGCTCAATGTCAGAGAGCTGCATATCTTCGGAGGTCTCCTCCTCTTTGTGAAAGTGATTAAAGATTTAACATCTGTGCTTCTGCCAGTTGTAGTTCATCTGAAGCAGACCACTGGGACTGGTTTAAACATATACGGATTTGGTTTTTTTATTAATGTGCTATTTATAAAACTGTACTTAGCATTGCATCAGCATTTCAATGCTAAGGACTCATTTTTTGGAATCTGGAATGTGTTTTTACCTGGTGCAAATAACATTCTTCCCTGCCTGAAACTTAGCACAGAAATTTCCAGTAACAAAAATAGAGTTTGTGTCCTGCTTACTTTTGCTCAGAAGAGAAACTAATTTTTTGCTTCCAATTTGCTCAGTTCATTTTCACACATTCATTTTTGTTCCCATAATAAGAACATGTTTTGACAGAAGAACTTTCTCTTCTGTTTTCCTTGTAAACCACATTAGGGACCGTATTCAATAAGCTATTTACATTCCTTATTTACCATTGGTTTCATTAGAATAGGTCTGTGTTTTATTGGCTTTCCCATTTATTCCACCAAGAATTAAGAACTGAAACAGTCTCTTGTATCTAGCCTGAAGTATCTGCTCCATTACCTTTTCTTAAATCACAAAGTTCTTCTCCCAGCTCTTAATTGTTCTCCTCTCCTATTCCCAGTTACCGAATTTAACTCTGAACTCAACATGGTTGTCTCTGCGAAGAGAAGGAGAGATTGATCTACATCAACCATGTTTTACAAGCACATTTGGAGATTCTTCTCCTGGGATCTGCCAGTGTAAGACAAAGAGTTAATTTGAAACACATTATCTCATTATTCATGGCAGAGGAATGGGAGCTGCTGGCAAGATGCCAAGTCATTACCTATTTCGTGTCTGGACTGACAAACAGGCATCTGTTTTAAACTTAAAGTTGGTCTTTCCATGGAGGGTTTTAGGTTTGTTTTTTTATTTTAAATAGGTATTCTGAGAGTGAAACTCCTTGGCTGGTATGTGTAAGGGGCTTCCAGCAAGTGAAATAATACAAATAATACATAAAGATGTGACTGGCAGATTATCAGCATAATAGAGGGGTAGCATAGGTGTCAGACAAAAGCCATGTCTGTGGCATAGAGAATGCTGCTGATAGAAGCAATAAGGGGATAATTTAGCTACAATTACTGTCCTCAGGTCATGATTTGTGGTGCTGTCATAGTCTGCAGAGGCCACAGAGTGTCCAGCTCTTCTACCAACACTGTCCTGAAAAGACAGCAGAGAGACAATTTGTTCTGATTTAAGAGGCGAGATGATGCCTGGTTTATTACACTGCAAATTCTTAACATGGAGCCCTGAAACCACTCTCCACCTCCAGAATCAATAAGCATCAATTATAAGCAGCAAATTACAGGTGTTGCTACCGACTTCCCCCTCAGAGTCACTGTCTGGGTAAGACCCACAGAAGAAAGAATGTTTGTCAAGACCAAGCCAAGGAATGGAGCCCTACAACCTGAGGTACAGGACATGTGGGAAGTCTGCAGAGAGCTGCTCTGTGTCAGGAAACTCCACATCACTTCACAACAAGCCCAGGCTTGACAGTTCTTTGTTGAGATCCTTGTCCACGACTCTGCTTTCTGAAGTAACAAGAACTTGCAGGATCAAGCTAAGCGTCCTATTCCAGATGAGCAGAATTGTTCAGAGCTTCTGTGCTGAAACACAGCTCCTGTTTCCTCTAGAAGTTCTTCCTAAAGACAAGTTATTCCTACCTTGAAGCACCACCAGCATTTGGAGGACAAAGGATATATGTGTCAGCAGTGCTTTTGAGACACATACCATGGTACCAAGCAAGAGCAACCTGCCCAGAATATGTAGCTGGTTGGTTCTGCACTCCTGCTGGAGAAGTCACAAGACAAGAGAGGGAGCATCCCAGAAGATTATAAACTAAGCAGTTTCAGCCACTGAGGCATTTTCCTTGTTCAGAGAGACCAGAATAATTATGAGGTTGTATTTGTCCTTCACCATGACTCCCCGTGATTGCCAAGACTCCCGTATGTTCACAGAACTCCTGCACACTCATGAGCCAAACCGTGAAACTCATGAGGCCAACTTGAAAAAAGCGACCAAACAAAAAACAACAAAACACCACACCATGAGATTTTCCAATATAATTTTTCTGTTCTTTTATTTCCTTCCTGATTCTCAGATAGGAGATGCAAGATATGCAAGATGTTTCAGCACTTTCAGGTCACATTTCTGGGCAATCCCCTGCTTCCCAGAACTGGGGCCTTAAGGAAAATATCATCTACCCCAGGTTTAATATGACAGAGAAAGGAAAATAACAACTCAGCAAGACAACCACCCAAGACAAGAGCATGAGGTTGGTTCTGGGTCTGTTTAAATCAGCTCGAATTGTAGTGTGGATTGCAAGAGAAGCCTCCAGGTCCTGTGCTCCCAAAAACCCAGGGAAGGGAAGGCCCGAGCAGATACCACTTTGGCTTTTCTCCAGTCCTTGTCAAAACAGAAAAAAGCAGCTTAAGAAAAATCCATCAGCTTTACAGTGGTATATCTGAGAATGTAACACTAACAGAGGAACTGTGCCCCCATCTTAAACAGGAGCCCTGACTGTGCCCCGGCTTTAAAGAATTTCCTTGGAGCAGCTTAAGAAGTACTTTTAGGCTGAGATATTGGATTTTTTACTGCAGCTACCAACGCATGTTACCTTCTGCTGCTGCTGTTATGGGTCCATTACCCCCAGGAAAATACAGGGACAGGGAGTAGCACCTTTTAGAACTGCAGCAACAAGATTGTCCAGAGTTCATCCATCAATGCCCAGAATACACAGGTCAGTAACACACTCAGGAAGATGACTGGATTGTGTAAGAGAAGACACCAATCACTATTTTAAACAGCCCAGGAGAGTTCAAAGGGTCGAAGGTGTTTCATTCTTGCGCATATTCTCATTTAATAACATTTTCAAAGGCTCGTTTCAGAACCATCTACACTGCAATTCCAAATTATATGCAGAACGATTTGCAGCAATTACTGAACTTACATGAAAGAGAGGTTGGGGTGGATTTTTACCTCTAAATATCAAATGTCAAAACAGCTACCATGGTCTGAAAGGCTGGTGAGTAAATGATTGTGGTTCAGATAGCAAGATTTTGGCGCATACTTACAAAAATTGGTTTTATACACTTTTTATATGGGAATATACTCACCTTATTCCCTTCTTTCTGAATCAACAATCACCTCCTGCAGGCAATGGCCCAGAAATGCCTGACAGTCACTGATCTGAACTACCTTCCTACCCAGGTGACTGCAGAGACTGTAAGAGTAGGCTTGGTGCACCCTCCCCAGCTTTCAGCCATCCATGGAGCCCCATTCCAGAGCATCTCAAGGTGGGAATGCAAACCCAGGACAGAGGCTTTGGCCCTGGGATGCAGGCATCCTCACCAAAAGCAAACTTTCAACAGTGAGCTGCTCCCAAGAGGGGTAATGTTTGCTTCTCACTGGGAGAGAAGACAGCTCTGACCTCTGTGTCATCATTGACAGGGACAGTGCGCTGATCCAGGAAGTTGAACCTTCCCAAAACAAATAGATGGTTTTGTAGGACCTGTTTTAATGTGCATAGGTGCCAGTTCAGAAAAAGTTCAATGGAGGGGGAGCTGGGCCTTACATCATCTGAGTGTGACATGAACCCACACCCTAAGTATTGATGTTATTTGGCATCTCTCCACAACAGATGGGATGGATAAATGTATAATAGACAGTTTTATTTCTTTGTCTATGAGTAACAGCTCTGCCACACATCCACCAGTGCAATTCACCAATGTCTCCTTCTTTAGATACGGGTAAGACAGATCCCACAGGCACCTGAGCTTACAGACACACAGAAGTGCTTAGGGCTTTCAGCAGTTAGTTTTAAATAACCAAAAATTTGAAAGAGAAACATACCTCACACTTCTCTGAATACAGCAAACAGCTTTTCCTAGCATTTAAGAGCCAGTTATAGGCCTCAGCTTGTGGAAAAAAAAAGGAGTCAATTTTTTTTTGCATCAGTGATGTACCTAGCAACTTGGATATCCCAGTGGAGAGAATGCAAGAGATTCCACTTTCAAAGAGCTCAGCAGCCACATTTTGCAAGCCAGGATCTTCCCCAGCACTTCCAAGTGGCATATAAAAGATATAACCTAAAATCAGGACTGACATTTGAAAAACGTTGACCACTCCACATCTGTGAAATCTTTTCAGCTCATGCCCTGAAATCAATTTATACATTGTATTTCCTGGGAGAATATACTCAGTGAAAGAAGGCCATATATCTGGAGGTGGATCACAAGGCAGTATTCGTGATATAGGTGTAATCAAACTGAAACCAAGAAGAGGGAACATGGAAGGCTTGGGACTGAGAATAACGATCATGACTCTGCATTTAAACCTGATGGAAAGGACATGGGGAAATGGGGAAAATAGCTCTTGAGACTGTAGCTCAAAACAAAATGTCCTCAGCTGAAAAGAAAGATGTCATTGTCAGAAATGTCTAAGGATAGTTCTATTTCATTTAACAGAAGAATACAGTATCCAAAAATTAAAAACTAAAAGAATTTAGAATATATATTAAGAAGATATACTCAATATATTCAATATTATTGAAAATTCAATATATTATCAATATTCTTATATTAAGAATGTAAGAATAACATGAAAGAATGTCTAACTTTGTGAAACAAAAAAAAAACCAACCCAAATCTCTACCGTATAAATGCTAGCATAAAAAGATCTAGAGAAGCATCTTCCTTGGAAGTATTCAGTTTTAGAATTACATAGACTCAATTTATACTGCCTTTCTAGGGCAGCAGTGCAGTGATGCCAATCCAGCCTACAGAGACTAAACTGTACACCAGGGGTTTGTAGAGCAGAACGGCTTGCTGGAATCAGGATGTAAAAGTGACAGCAGCCATAGCCTTCGGCTTGTGAAGAGTTCTGGGATATCATTATTGCCACACACATAGTTTGGGGCTCTTGTGCTCAGTGTATTCTGCCATGAGGTATAAAACACTGCATCAAACAGGAAACTTGGAGAATTTAAATTAGCTTTGATTTTCTTTCTGTTTGTATGCCCAAGTCAGAACACTTGCCTTTTCTCCTAACACCTCCTGCCAAATTTTAAAAACAAAAGCGTGTAAGAAAAAAACCACTCTAGTAACCTCTGCTGCACTAATCAACATCAAAGCTAATAATTCTCAGTTAATACCACACTTAGGTAGGTGTTGGCCTGATTAAGCTAATGTGATGACCTTTAAAAGCAAAGGGGACTTGAGGAAATTACCAGGTGTTGCCTTTTCAGATCATTTTCCCCAGGTGATATGGGAGAATCATGCAAGGACCTGGCACAGCTCAATCACGCGACATGGAAGGATAAAAGGAAGTTTTGTCAGTGGCTTCAGCAGCTGTGAGACCAAGTTGCAGGTGAACTCAAACAATGTGGAAAGGCAGACTGGGCAGTATAGATGACGCTGCACCTAAACCCAGAATGTGATGGGCAGATGTCCACATCCGGCTCCACAGCTGCACATCCAAACAAAACCAGCCAGGTTTTCAAGGGTCTGAGCAGCCACAGGTTTCACCAACTCCAACAGCAACTGCAAGAGTCTTCAATTCTGAAAGCCAACAGCTTCCCCACAGGTATCTAAAGGACATCTCAGCTCAGGCACTGAGCTCTGAGCATCCTAAATTTCCTTTTTCCTATTGAAAAGTTAAGAGACTGGAGTTATATAATAATAAATACATTTATAAAATAATAAGGGGTCTCTATTGTACTATTTACCTCATTGTGAAAACTTGCCTTTTCATTTTCCACTTAAAGGGTTTCAGTGTATTTTCCCACATGAAACATGAACATGGGTCACATCAGCTTTTATATAAGAAAATACAGGTTTCTAGCTCTCATAATAACAAAAACATGAGAAGGGAACATTTATCAAAAAGCCCAACAACAAACGAGAAGAGCTGATTGACAAAGCAGCTCAGGTGCTAAGGCAGCCTCGAGCACTTTTTTCCCTGCTAGTGTTGGCAGTTCAATCTGTGTTCTGCTTGAATCTGTAAAAAATACCAGCCAAAACATTGCAACTTTAAGAACAGAGGCAAAAAAATTGTCCCGTGTGCTGAAACGCCATTTACCTGCCTGCTAACTGCCCAGTTTGGGTACCATTTCAAAGACTCCATATTACAACACTCGAGATAAAGAGATATTTAGTTCCTTACAAAATTCATTGGGTTCAGTTACTACCAGAAATTGAGAGAACTAGGTTAGCATTTGCATTTCTGCATACCTCCAAGGGACGAAAACAAGCTGATAAATTGTAACGGCACAGAGAAATCAATGTGAAAAGCCATAAATTGTTCTTGCAGTGCCAATGTGAGCTCTGCACAAAGTTCAAGCCCATCGTGATCAAAAGATAGATGGTCTTATCAGATGGAACTGAGTAAACACAGGAAAGAAATAAGTCATACCTAGAGGAGCAGACTTCAATGAGGAAATAGCACCACTGGATTTTTCTTTAAATGTGATCATTCAGATTTAAAGCAATGAAGAGACTCTTATGAACATTTTAAGTTCTACATAAAGGATTTTTGTCTTGCCAGAAAAAAACTACAGGGTATAATTCTTGTTTACAGCAGCAACTGTTTTCCACTGATCTGTGTAAAGGGACAGAAATGTAATTTTCCAAATCTGAAGATCCTTTTGCCTTGCCAGAACCACAAAAAACATCACAAGTGTGAGATGTTTGTCTGGGTTTTTTTTCTCCTTTTAAAGAGAATTGATGTTAAAATAATATGTGCAAACAAGGGAAAGACACATAGCTAGTCTCTTGATATTCTTTATAGCAGGAATTAATCTGAAAGCTGTTACAAGTAACTAACAAAACCCATACTCCTTGAAACCTACATAGATCTCATTGCAAGAGATATACAAACAGCAACTGGGGAGGTTCTCACCTTGGAGCCTTTTCAGAGTCTATCTGAAATTTCAACGATCATAGGAGGACTTCTGGTACAAATAGGAAAAAAGACCAATAACAAATCTGGATTAGATGGTGTTCATTTCCAAATTTAAGGACACATAGTTGAGATAACCAGGTTACCGAAAAATTAAAACCATGCAGCCTTTAGAAAATATTTTGCAAGGATATGGGGAGCCACAGGTCTCTATGACTAATGTTTGTATCTGGCAACTTTGTGAAGCCTTTAATAAAGGACAACAGATACCCAGAAAAAGACAAGCTCCTTGCAGAGTCAATACAGCTGCTGTAAGGGGAGCCCTGCCTTTCCAGCCTCTTGGAGTTCACACAAAATGTCAGCAGACGGGTGAATAAAAGTGATTTATCTCACATAATCTGAATTTCAAGAAGAGTTGTGATAAAGATCTTCATCTAAAGTTCTTGAAAGCGAAAAGCTTCAGGATAAGAAGGGAAGTTTCTGAATAGAAAAAGAGTAATTTAAAAGTTAGGAAACATAGGATAGAACTAAGGATTCATCTCCCAGTCAGGAGGTCATCAGTGAAGTTCATCAGGAACCCACACTGGAGTAGGGAAGACAGCATTATAAATCCAAAACTAATTCACACATTGAGTTCTACATGAAGCCCTTGTCCTCTCACCTAAGCCAAGATAAATTAGAGCTGGAATATGCCCATGGAAAGGCAGCAAGAATGATTAAAAGTCAATCTAAGGAATGACTGAATAGTCTGGGACCCATTAGTCTGGAAAACACCTGACTTAAGGGGAAAAAGGTCTGTAAAAGGATGACTGGCATCAGTGTGAATAGTGACCGATTGCTTGGTGTCTTCTCCAAAGAAGGACCTTGAATCTACTAAATGAGCTAACAGCACCCCTACCCTTCACTCAGGCAGGGTCACCCTGGGAAAGGACACTGTGAGTACAAGTTTACATACGCTCAGGAGGAGACTGAATCAGAAAACTGAGTTTTCTTGTTAAGTAGAACACAGGAGACAAAAACTTGTCCCTGGTTTTCAGTCGAGGGCTTTAAATTTTGTCATCTTGCAGCTGGGCAGGTGACGTTGTTCAGGAGTTACTGCAATATACAGACATGCCACTAATGTCTCCTGCAGCAAAGTGAAAAGACTGCTACACTGAAGCTTCTGCATTCATTTTTACCTTCAATTTAAATCTCTTCTTTGCATCTATGAATACAGAATCAGAATGTACACAGGATCCAATCTGAAATCTTTCTACACATTGCATTAAGGAACCACCTGATGTTCATTCTGCAGTCACTACCTGTAAGATGAGCAAACAGCTCAACAGAACAGCAGATGTTGCAGAATTATTGCTCATCTCCGGCTTTATCCCATTTCCACTATGAGGAAATCACAGCTCTGTCCAGTGTCATTTGAAAGCTGAAAAAGGCGTTTGCCATAAATGCTGGTCACATTTCCCCAGCTTCATTACAGGCTCCTTGCTGGGCTGGAAGCAGAAAGCTCATTAAACACGACTTATAGGTCTAATAGTTAACTTAGAGAACAATGAGAGAAGTCTGCATTAGCTCGGTCCAGAAGGTGGCTGCACTTAATTGCTTCTTTCAAAGACCTGCTCCTTTGTGAAGAATGGTGGAGAATTGCTGATCATTATTACCAATTTGCTGGGACACTTAAAACATCAATCTCCTTACACAGAAAGCATTTGCTGAAATTATCACCATTTACACTGCCTGATGAGCTTTTGCTCCTCTTTGCAATTTGGAAGTAGGCCACCCCATTCATAGATTCTTAGACAGGTTTAAGCAGGACGGCATTAGTATGTCCCTGCTAGTAATAACAGTGTCATGGCAGAAATACCAGTGAGCCTGTTGAAAGGCAATCACAAAAGTATCTATAATCTTTGTGCAAAATTAAATTGCAGCCATGGAAATTAAAATCAGCACTAGTTTGATGGTTAATGAACGGTCTTACAGAGTACTTCTAATTTTAATGAATTGAGGATAGAGATGCCAGTCAAGCAGATATTTAACCCTAAAATATATTAAAAAAAAGGTTCTCTGGTTGCTGCTGAATTAGGCTGGGGATGGAGCTAATGGCATAAAGACGACACATTTTGGTCCAGATCTGTGCAATCTTATGCCAGGTACCTCTGCAAAGAACTACCCTTAAGGGATGCTGGGAGACCAGCAACAGCTCCTTCCCTACCCTTCACACCTCACTAAAAGGCCTGAAGCTTAGGGGAAGAGCTCTGGTCCTCTGTTCCTTCACCTGACCTATTCCAAATCCCCCCTCAAGCACGGCAGTGGCTGATAACAACAAACCAGCCACACTTCCAGCTCCTTTTCACAGCTGCATCCTCAACAGCAATCATTGCAGCACGGAGCCACTGGTGTCAAACAAAAGGGAGAGATTCTTCACGAAGGGCAGTTCAGGAGTCATTTCTGCCATTTATCACTGCACTGAAATGCCTCAGAGTCCTAAAGGCAATCTTAGCTCCTTACCATGCCCCACTCACTTATATTAAGGCCATAAGCAGGAACATCACAATATAGAAGCAAGAAATGAAGACACAGGAGGTAATGGTTTGGGTGGCTATTCTCCCAAATCCTGACTAAGCGTTCTCCAGCACCCTGAAACCATTAATACCTTGTTGCCATGGCAGCAGTTCATTTTAGAGCAGTTTAATTCCACCCAAGACTAACATGCAATGTTGGAAATTATTCAGGTACCTACTACCAACTTCCTCCCACAGATCCACAGCACGTGAGGCAAGATTCAAAGCTTATTTCACTGGGTTTTTTTGGCTAAACTTTTGCATTCAAAAAGCAACATAAAACCCCATCACAAGACCTGTACCAGGTGAAAATGAAGACAATTCCATTAAAATGAAGACTATTTTGGAAAGAATGGAAAGTGCAGCATGCAGTTGGCAGCTGTGGCACAGGGTGCTGCTCACCTTGCACAGCTCTTGTGCAACACAGCAGATTGTGAGGGCTCAAAACCTCTCATTAATGAGAGATTGAAGGAGGCTTGAGTAATCAATAAAGCAACCAATGATAACGCAATACCTTTGATCTGCTTTTGCTTACTCAAACACCAGCTCCTTAAAAATCTAGGAAGAAAGAAATACAGTAACCAGACACACCTACAAGTGAAATCCTGGAGTTACACATTTACTACTGCTCTACTACTAAACAACATAGGGCAAGTTAAGTAACTGCAAAGTTGCAGGCACTTTTTAAATCTCCTTCTAGCCAGATGTAGACAGCTATAAATTCCCTTACAGTTTAGATGTGAAATCTGAAGACATAAAGGACATCAAATACTAAGTAGCTAACTGCTAGTCAATTTTAAAACAAAATAATTAACACACATACAAGACAATATTTTTCTTGCAATTAGTTCTATGCCACATTGTTTCTCACCAGCCTGTTCCTTCCCAATCCCGTCCTACCCAAACAAGCCAGAAATAGCTCTCTGACTCCTAAAATGTCCCAGCTCCAGCCATTCTGTAACTCAAAGCAGTCTAAGAGCTAAGAGAACCCTGCCAGCTACAGTCCTTACAAAGGTATATACTAATGCACCTTGCATTAGGGAAATTATCTCTGTTCCACCCTTTTATGCCATCTTCTACTCAGGAATATCTTTCCCTGCCAGGCAGCACCAGCACGTCACTAGAAATACGAAGAAGGGACAAAATGAATCAGAAAACCAGTAAGTTAAGCAGGGAAACAGGCCTGGGTGGGATGAACTGACACAGTCTTGAGAAGTAAAATTAAGTCTAGTCCCACATCAAGCCTGACTGGAGGCTTCTGTTCCCAACTTTTCCCTGGGACTGCTGTCACCTAGGGCCATCACCATGGCAAGTAATGAAGGCATAAAAGAAGAAAAGTCAAGTGCCCAGCACGGCCAGGTCCAAGGATGCTGTGCAGACTCATGCACGGCCAACAAGCCAATTTGCTATTCAAACAGTCACACTAAAAAATTACTTCTGTAGACCTTCTGTTCTGGTTGAAGGCAGAGAGACCTAAATTTGGATCTGTATGCTAAGCCTGGCACATCTCTGAAATAAGCTCACCACCAGCAACAGCAGCAGCAACAGAAAACCAAGCGTAGGAGCCAGCAAAAAAACCCAGAAGTGCAAGTTGTACAGTTCCAACATGGAAGAGATGTCTTGCTGGCAAGAGAAATACACAGTTGTTTCAAAAA
>WEKY01001796.1:74636-91541 GCA_013390045.1 Picathartes gymnocephalus | reverse complement strand
TTTCCAGTGCCTTTGGGACTTACTAATTAAGCTTCCAGTGCCTCAGTGACAGAAGAGAGTATCACCACAAACATGCAAGGAAAAACAGCCCAAGACTGAGAGAAAATGATATATTACTTACGGGTAAGTTAGAAAAGAGTCAAACGGTAACAACTTTCCCCAGACAGATCAGCAATACTGAAAGCAGTTGCTGGGAGCCGTTTCCAAAGGAATTCAGGTTCTCAGTGTTTACTTTCACACTGCACCAGACGTACTGATGGTGCAAGGGCCAATCCATCCAACTTAGTTCTTTCAAAGAGCAAGCTCTTAATGCTCATAGGTATTGTTAAGGCCCAACAACTGCCTTCCAAACACGCATTTCCCAGGAAAGGCACATGTAAATCACATTACGCCATTTTATTTACTGGGGACTTGTTTGCTCAAGCACAGCAATATAAGTGGCTAATTAAGCCAACAAGATTCCAAATCCAAGGCCTTACATGTTCATCTGTACAGGCAAGAGAACACACAGCAATATCTGCATGAAAACAGAGCCATTTATACAAAATTACTACATTAAAGAAAAAAACTATATACAGAAAGTACTGTATTTATACTCTGCTATGGATACACAGGACTAGTACATACTACAATGGGTGCGATTACATATCAGCAAGGTCAACGTAATGAGATAAAGGGGCGTCTCCTTGGCTGGCATCACAGATCACGTGTCCTACAAACTGCAGTCTATCATGGAACCAATAGCATCATTTTTCAGAGACGAAAATGTAATGTCAATCTCTGTATAGCCTATAGAACATATCCACTAACAATGAGGGGGTGGAGAGGTGGGCAGGGGGGCACAGACAAACACATATAACCCACATATGAAGTGAACCGAAAATGAAGTCACAGATATTGAACAAAATGTTTACAAGATAGTGTCTGGTCAAATAAACAGAAGGCAGGGACAGAAAGGAAAATTACCTTGTTCTGCACAATAGAGAGATTCATATGGGTAAAGCAGATACCCCAAATTGCCAGCTACTAGAACTGTATAGCAAATGTAGCTCAACCTCCATTAAGTCCTGACTCAATCCTGTTTGCAACGTGAGAAAACACAGACAAAATCATGTCAGTCACCTTTCTGAATCTGACCATTTTCCACCTGCTAAAAATGTAGCAGCATAACGAACAGAAGCTCCAGGTGGTATAAATCAGTTCAGCTCTGTTGACACCAGGGATGGTAAAAGATAATGTATCCTTGCAGTAGTTGTTCTCCTGCAAAATCAAGTGCACACGTTGCTTGATGTCTCCTGGCAGCCTGCATGCAAAGGCACGAATATGGACATAGGCACTCTGAGGCAAGTTTCACACACCCACTGTGTTACACCCCTGAGTTGTGGAGCAATTCATAAAAGGGGGTCTTAACTCTACTCTGCCATTGTCCTTTTCTGGTCATCAAAAAGAGAAGATTATATGGATGACACAGTGGGAAAAGCTCAGCTTCAATTTATTCAATAGAGAAGTTTTCTTCTAAGGAGCTCTAATCCGGAAGACTGTAACTTTCACTCTTCAAAAGGAGCTCAAATTCCTGACCTTGGCACAGCATCACAGAGGACTTGTTTTCACTCACACAGATTAACTGTCACTGAACAACTCATCCAGGATAATTGGCACAACCACTCCTCTTCTTCAAAGCTACCACTTCCTCACCTGTTTTCCCTTCTTCCTCCAAAGAGCACATAACACACAGTATTATAACATATAACAATGACTTTAATTACCACCACACCAATTGGCAGTCAAGAAAATGCCTTCCTCTGGCACTAAAGCTGCTATTCACAAACTTTAACACTTTTGGAAGTGCAAAGGAGGATACTAAAGAGATATTGGCTCTATTTTGTGTTTCAACTCGGACTGCCATGATTTGACATTCTGTAATCAATTTCACAGTAATTTTTTCCCCTGTTAACCTCAGGGGACTGTTTTGAGAAAGTGTTTGTTTGTTAGTAAAAACTGAAAAAAGCCCAACCTTTTCTAGTTGGAGGAAAAAAAGTTTGGAAGTGTGTGTGGAACATGAGCTAGAACTTTAAATATTTAACAGTAAAGAAGGCTTCTTAACCCTCCTCCTTAAAGTTCCTATTTTTAAACTGAGCATCACAGTTTCTAACATCCTCGAGATCTCCAAGACTGACGAAATTTTCCTGGATCTTTAATATTATCACTAACAAATGGATGAGCAAGGTACTTTTTCAGAAGCATCATCACAGCTATTTTGACTATTCCCACACACTAGAGCTTTAATTTTGAGCACCTAGTCATATGCAATCTGTGTCTCCAGTCTTGAATTGGTCTCTGTCTCATTTAAATTTGGAAAAAAAAAGCTGGAAGAACAGCTAGCAGCCCCAAAATAGGGCACTATTTAGCCCACTCTCCCATCAGCAATTTTTAAAGGGCTGCAGTTCAATGCCCCACTGAACTGCACATCCCTCCAGCTGCACACTCGTTCCCCTTCTCTTACATCCTGGAATCATGTAGCCACAGGATGTTCCTCACTTTATGAAACACAAAGAAGATGGACCAGCTTCCTCCCACGTCAGCTCAACTAGTCCCTGGATTTTATATGTGGGACACATTGGTCTTGCACAAACAGATGTGCAGAAGAGCCTGATTATCCTGGCTTACAGGCAACATCAAGTCACCTCCAGGAGAGTTAGGAACCCGGTACCCACACTCTTTCAAGGGATTTACAGAGCTCAGGAAGCCTCCCTTGATAAATCCCAGCGCAGACCAACTAAAATGAAAGCGGATGACAGGAAGAAGTTAAATGCTGCTATTGTAAAGCACCTTCTTAATTTACAGCACACCTCTGAAGAAGGCAGCAACAATTAAACACCAGCCTTTGTAATTACAGCACAGGAGCCTGCCTCCACCCTCGGAGCCAGCTGGAACTGTTCCCACTTCTGGAGAGCTCTTCAGCAGCCAGGCTCACCCACAGCGATGCTGCAGCTCTCCATCCAGCTTATTACTGTCCCACACCACCAGCTCTGGGAACTGTCTGAGCAGCACCTTGCCCTGACTGGACAGGATAAGGACTTTAGGGCACTGCTGCAATGCCAAATCTCAACAGTAGCAAAACAGGCCAAGCATCTTGTTTCTCTTGAACAGAGGCAGCTGTAAGAGGAAGGCAAGAAGCTGGGGGAAACAAACATCAGTCATCACACAGTGAAATATTCCCTGACTTCACCCACCAGAGAAAAAACAGTAACAGGGCCTGTCCAGGGCCCATAGTCATTTAGATGCCAATCTGATTTATCTACAGTGATTTCTGCTCCTACACCAGCTGTTCAAGTCTCTCCTGGGCAACTTGATTGGGAATTTTATACACTGAATGGGCCATTTCAACCACAGTATACTACTAGCTTCTCACAAATGTTCCTCTCTGCTTGGGGGAGGAACACTCATCCATCAAATACCTTGGTGCCTTCTCTGCTTGCCACTTGCTGCAACTATTTGCTTTGGCACAGCAGATCTCTGGACAGCAAGCAGGCACGCTGTTATTTTCCCCAGTGACAGCACTGAGAAAGGGAAGCATATAAATTATAGCAGTCTTGGGGCTGCTTATCCAGCAAGGAATGGGATTTTTTTTGTGTGAGTCTCTAGTGCTATTTTTCTTTTCAAAAGATGCTGTAGGACTGCTCCCGGTTTTGCTTGCTCCAGAAGGGACAGTGCTGAATACACCCCATGCTGGGGGGCTTGGCAAATAAAACTTCATGGAAGAAAACTTCCTCAGCACAATGTACCTGTGCTCTGCATGCCCTGGGAGAGACAGGGGAGGTCCTCTGCCCTGTTCTTACACACATTTTGTGTCATTTTACACTTCTAGATCAGCTGTTGTGTGGAATACCAGAAAATTCATTAACACCTAGTAAAGGGCATGTCCTGGGTGCACCTACAAACAGGGCAAGTCCCCAGCACTGCACCACACTAAGTCCATGAAAGGTGCAAGGCTCAGAGAAACTGGACTACAATGAAAGCCCAAATGTGTATGAGGAGAATGCTTTTATATATTCAAGCCATGAGAGCAACCCATGGGCTTGAATTTCGACTTGTTCCCATTGTCCACCTGTGCCCATTCCCCAGTGTCCCCCCACTACCAACATAACTTCAGTGGGATTTAGATCAGGACTTAAATGGACATATAGAATCAAAAAGAAAAAATCCATTTCAAGCTAAGGAGAGATTGGAACCAATCGATCAGTGTCTTTGAAAGTATTTAGATCACTTGTCTTGGGAAGGACTACAGCAAACAAAGCGAAGCAACGTGTCTACCTGAGTGGGGTGCCTGAAGCTGCAGGAAGATAGCTGTGGAAATATAAAAGCAAAGGCTCTGCAAGACTAATTAAACCTTGATTTAACTGGGGCTGCAATTTTTAATCTGGATTTTATTGCTACTAGTGAGGAGAGCTGCTGAAGGATTTCTCAACATAATTTTATCCAACAGCCCCTGGAATGTATTCACTGTCAATTGGTATCTTTTTCCTGGGACAGACATCTACACTGGCAGCTTCTGCCACTGACACAACACATCAACTCACATAAAGGAAAAAATTGCCATTAGCTAAAAATATCTGAATGAAAACAAAGTAGTGTTTCAAATGCCATGGTATTACCCTGCCTTCCTTTTCTTGGCTCCTTCTTTGTTTTCTGTGGCCATTGACATAGCCTCTGATAGCTGCAAAAAACTGCCTGATTTCATATTAGTTTTTAAATAGCAGTGGGAGACATTTCCTTGAATTACATTTATGAAAAAAATGCAACCTGATAAATTTCTTTTGTAAACAATCCTTCCAAAGTCTGTGAAGAACTACTGAATGTATCAAGAAAAGGCCCAGTAAATGAGCTGTGAATGGAAACAGTGGCAGGCATGACGTACTTTTTCCCCCCGCTTTCCAGAAGCTGCTCATTAAGTCCAGTTTTAAGTGGGGTGGAGACAAGCCACAGAAATTCCCAGGATAACACTGGTGTCTGACTAATGAGAAATGTCACATCAATCCCACAGACTTATAAGAAAGATGTGACTGTTGCGTGCACACAGGCACTGACATTACACAATGTGTTTGCCCCAGAGCATCCTGCCCACCTGCTCCCTTCCTGTTCAACTCAAACCTTCCTAAAATTAGGACCATTTCTCCAGTCTCATTCAAAGTTTCCAGCTTTATCTCTCAGCCTGCCAGTGCTGGTTAAACAAAGAATTTAGGAGCGGAAATTACTGTATTCTGTGAGAGACACACTCCAGAGAGCAGGAGGACGAGCACACAAACGCAAACAGAGCAGCGCCAGATGCTTTCACAAGGGAAACCTTCTGCATCCTTTCTTACAGTAGAAATGAGCATAGAGAGGAAAGACCTCCAGATGTAAGGCATCCTAAGAAAGTTACTTTAAAGGCAAAGCTCAAGATTTTGTACTTTGTGTGCTAAATACAAACGCTTAGGGACTTTCTCTTAAGTCTGCTTAGGTATCCTGCACACATCTGCTGGGTGAAAAGGAGCAGCGTGTCTGTTTGATACAAAGCAAGTACAGAAACACACCACATTATCCTGCACAACCTTTTAAAACATTTAAATACAAAAGACTAGAAAAGGAGGCATGAATGCTACTCCCCATATTCCTTGGGATGGCAGGAAGCTGAGAATGCTCCTTTAGCCCCCTCACAGCCCCTGGGTTACTCCAGCTCCAGCACATTTCAGCATTTTACAAGGCATCAGCCATGGCCAGGACCAACATATATAATGCTCTGTAAAAAAATAAAATTGAGTTGCCCAGGAGTGCTTTGGCTGAAGTAATTCAAAAGGCAAAACAACATTTTTTAAAAATAAATCTATTTCAAGTGGATTTGGCTCATTTCCAACACCAATTAATAGCGATATTGAATTCCTGGGTAGCTAAATATGCAGCTTCTGCCCACTGGACTTTCATGTAATGACACTGTAAAAACCTAAAAAAACTCTCTCTGCCAGAGACTTCAAAAACTATATTCCCTCAAAACAGACCTTTCTACACTCCCATTTTTGAAAGGATTTACATTCAAATTCATTTTGAATTTGGCAGTAAGAACTGCAGTACACAATTCCTCTGTCCACCATGGCCATATAATTGTTATAATTCAGCTTTTTTAGGCACGCATTCTTAGGTATCTACAGAGGTGCTTGAGGGAAGGGTAGCAGCAAAAGCCCTGCTACAAGAGAAACAAGCCAGCACTCCTCTGCAAGACACTTTTGTTCATTTTCTGTAACAAAAACACACCAGCTCTGCTGCTTCTTGTGCAAACTAACAAACTACCCTAATTCACAGCACTAACACTCATCAACCTGCCCCCATAAACAGTAACCTTTTCCCTTTGAGCTCCCCCAAGCTCCCCATCATGGATGGTGTCCAAGCATCTCCAACTTGACTGCTGTTCCTTATCCACTGTCCAACCACCACTGTTCTATTTAAGCCAGAGCCTTGCCTCCAACAGGGTGATCTCTGTATCAGAAAGCACCACTGGGGTTACAAGAAAAACAGCACTGCAGTTTCAAGCTCAGGCATTTCAGAAACAAAAATCAGTGGGGAAGTCTGTAGGAAAAGGAAAAAAATGATACAATGGTGTGTTTCACTGAATTACTGTGCTTTGGACATGACAGAGCATTCTTAAAAGGTGACATGGAAAGCCATTCCTAAAAATTAGGAATATGTAACATTTTGTGAACCCTAGACTACAGAGATTATTTTGGCCTTTTAAATCAACTTAATGTCTCATTTTTCAAGTATCAACTTCTCATAATTTCTATCTGCTACTGTATTCAACATCGAAGGAACACTTCTTTCTTCCATCTTCCCTACATCCTGCTTCAGGAAAGGAAAAAATCACTGGTATAGGCACCAGCAGCATTGAAAGAAAGCGGCTTTTCCATTTTTATACATTTGTACCAGCTGGTAATTCATCTTCTACAAAGCAGAGGATGGCTGAAATTTTGTTGCAAGGAAACCATGCTCTGTTTAATAATGAGAACAATCAAATGCCATGATTTGTAGGAAGAAACTTTTTTCCTTGACCTTTTTATTACTGGCAAAATGTCAGCAGATTATTGAAGTGCAGAGAGCACAATCTATGATAAACAACCTTATGTTGCCACATACCAGACCAAAACGCCCCCTCCTCTCTGTCCAGACACATACCTTAGCTTTCCAAAACATCTCTGATTTATAAAGAATTATAGATAACTAACAGAGTCTGAATGCCAAGTGCAATACGATGGGTGAACAGGACTTGCTCGATTCCTGGAAGCATAAACAAGGGGGGAAAGAATAAGAAGAGTAAGGGCCAAAATGCAGCCAAACTTCTGTCTGTGACAGCTGCAAGATCACTGCTGACATAACACATGCAGTCTTCATCCTTACCTGAAATACAGCAGCATGAATAATTGGAAAGGACCCAGCAAAAAACCATAAGGCTGTCTCCAAGTCTTGTATCAACTGCAATGAGACTTAAGATGTTCAAGCGACTTAACTAATCAAAGACATTTAAGGGATCACCTGATCATAGCCTGCAATCACTTAGAGGGAAAAGATGTCAGAAAGCTGGAAAAAAAGAAGGTAGAAAAATGCCAGATTAGAGAGAAAGAACGTATCTTTTATTGTAAAGGAAACTATCAGTTGCACAAATTTCTGAAGAGCACAAAAGATACACCAACAAAAATTAAAATGGACTACCTGCCTAAGGAAAATGCTGTAATTCAACCAGAAATTACTAGATGAAAGAATCCCAGGCCAAAATCCTTGCAGATGCAAAATCAAATGAGATCAAAAGGACTGATACATTTGGCTTTAAGGATGCAAAGAAAAGCTGTGTTGTCCAGAAAGCAAACTCCAGCCTTCCTACCTGAGCCCACTTTCTCACCAGATAAGCACCTTAGGAGATCACCATGCCAAGTATTGCAGAGCCTTTCTCCGAGGCTGCTCGAGCCCTGCACCTCACTGTGCTGTAATCAAGCAGCAGAGCAGCCAGTGATGGGCAGCTCATGCTGCTTGTTAAACATTTCTAGCCTCAAAACACCGCATTTCTTCTCCACTTAACTCTTCTAAGGTCCACGTCCCAAATCAGCCTAAAGAAAATATTGTTTTACTGACTTCAGTAAAATAAACCTTTTTATTATTTCATATGCCATTTCATTTCCTGAACTAAGCTAAATGGCACAGATATTTACAGTACTGGGAGTCTCATCTGTAGCTCATCCAAGACAGCCTCACTGAGCCAACAGCTCACGGCGCAGTAGGACTGCCCATTAAAAACACCACGGGATAATTCCAGGCTTCCTATGGGCACCATCTATGTGTGCTACTCAGCTCATTTTCTACATATTATTAAAAGCTACACTATTTAACTCACCATTTAATTTTGATGTTAAATGAAAGCAAAAAGCGTGACAAAAGAATGGTAGTGGGGGGAAAAAAAAGAAAGAAAAAAAGATGTACCTGAAGCCTTCTCAGTGGCTTTATCCAGAGAGTAAACAGGCATACTCTGGCTGGAACTGGGCCAGCAGACAACACCAAATAACCCCAAGAAGAGATCAGACCCTCTCCCTGCCCTCATAACAGAGCCCTGTAGGCCAACACAGGAAAATAAACAAAACCAACCCCAAAACTTACTTTGTTATCTTTCCAGTGGAGACAGAGGCACAGAGGTGCAAGCAAAGCTACAGGAGGCTTGTGATGGAAGCCCAGGAACTAACACTGGTCTCCTGATTTCAAAGCCAAATGCCCTAACCACAAAATTATCCTACTTGCATTGCCTCAACCTGTCTCAATCCAGAAGAACCAAATTACTGGAGAAGGGAAGGAGGGAGAGAAGCAAAGAAAACAGAAGATTTATCAGGAATATTTCTGGACTACCTGAGAGCAAACACTGCTTACACTGGTCCCCCATAATTGCACTCCAATGAATTTGGAACAATAGTATGAAGTTTAGTGCTCAAAATACTCAGCTTTCTGAGAGTTCAAGCAAGGCTGACACAGACCTTCTCTTAAAGCAGGAAAAAGCCCCATATTGCTTAATGCTTTTTATACAAGGGCCTGGAACACTCAAGAGATTAAATAATTCACACATTGCCTTTCCCTAGGGGTTCACATCTCGTCCAGATCATAAGTGTCAAGTACAATCACACGCACTCTTGAAAGACTTTGAGAGGTAAGAGCACGGCCCAGGTGCCACTCCCAGGACATAAATGCTTGTATGGGACAAGTCCCTGTGGATCAACTTGGCAGCAGTCCTAGCAGGACAGCAAGAGAAGCCAGTGCAGGAAACACTGCACAGAAGTGGTGTCTTGGACCCCAGAGTGCAGAGGTGAACAAACGAGGGAACATGCTTTGGTTTTCCCCTTGACAGCTTCAGCTTCCAAAGACGCCATGGAATCCTGCCCCAAATAAATCACTTTTATCCACATGGAGAAGCAGAGTGTGCTTACAGCAGCTCCACGTTAAAAGTGGCATAAAAGATGCCACTCTCAATTGCATCAAATATGCCAAGACAGCGAGCTGGTGTGTTTTTACATGGGGTACACAACTCTGCACACCTTGTGATTTGTTCAGGCTCTCAAACCACGGCGATGGAGGGAAGCAACAGCACAAGCTGCCTCAGCTCCAGCACGGGAAGAGCAGCAGAGGCGGGTGCTGGCGGATGGCACAGAGAGCTGGGGTGCACCCACTCAACCTGCCTGGGGACTTGAGATGTTGCAACTTGCTCCAAGCAGAAAAGAGCAGCAAACCACGGCTTTCTCTGCAGTGTGGGCAAAGCACGGAGGGAGCAGAGCCTCCAGGGAGCCATGCTACACTGCAGAGCCTTCAGAGCTGCAATGGCATTTGCTGCGTGTGCCCCTGCTCGGTAGTTCCAGGCTTGGCTGGAGGGTGCAATCTGCTCCTTCGCTCTATTTCCGCAGTCATTTTCACTTGGAGTGCCTGCTGTTTCCTTTCATAAACTGCTGCATGCCTGAGGTACAAAGGGCAGAAAACTCTTCCAGCAAAACCTGGGAGTCAGCAATAGAGAAGGGAAAATAAATTATTAAGGACCACATTGGGGAAGGTTTCCTTTCTTTCTGTCTCAAGCAAAACTTAAATCACTTCTTCCTTCCCCCATCGTGGCTATGGTAATAATACACAACTACTCATTATCCTCATCTTAACTAGAAAAGCCTCTTTCGATTTAGCACTTAATATAATTATGGTGAATTAAACTGTGTCTAGAAAAAGTCTTACCTTTTCAGAGCTATTGTCTTACCTCTATGAAACTCTATCAGTTAAAAGTGAAGCTAGCTATTAAACAATAAGGGTTTGTAGCTATTCAGTGAGCAGAAAAGTGAGATGTTCAGTGGAAAATTGTTCAAATTCTATTTCTAAATTCAATACCACATCTCCAAGGGAAATTGGGAGAATCTCATTAAGGGTATTGCAACGTCCCTCTCGCATTGCAGAGATAGTACTTGAGCACCAAATCTCTGCTCACTTTCCTTCACCTCAACAGTTTCCTTTTTTAATGTGAGGGAAAAAATCTGCATTTTATAAAATCACAAGGTAAATTACTGCCTTTGTGTGCTTTCAGCAAAAGCTCTCTCTGGCTAGTGATGCATCATTAATCTGATTTCTGCAAGAGACATACAGGATAAAAAGCACTTGGCTGCCATGAAGTCAATGGGAAAACACACAGACTTTGAGAGGCTCATGATAAACAAAAAATAAAAGGCATAAATTTCCACACTGCTACTCTGAAAAAAAAAAAAAAAAGACAAAGCATCTACAACAGGTACTCAAGAGAGAATTTTGGTAAATGGTCATTCTGCGTTCTCCTAAATAAATCAAATGCTGGCTTGGTAATACTTGGAGTGATATTAGAAGCATTATTTTTAACACAACGTAAGCATACCAGCCATCAGGAATAAAATATTAAGCAGGAAATATCTTTAGTATATTGTTTTTCAACAATTGGGAGAACATTAGTAATAATTAGCAGCCAGCACTGAAGCTGCTCTCTGCTAACTGTGCATCTTGTGGATAGCAGCAAGTCTTATGTTAACACAATGATGTCAGCTGACAACAGCTTTATGGCAGAGAACAGCATATTGTGCATTTCTGGGAAAAAGAACCTTTAATGCTGTGGGGATTATTATGGTTAAATTGCTTCTGAGTCACAGTCTGTTGTTGCTCAATGTTTCTCACTTGGTCCCTACCTACCTACCTATCTACCTTTTATTTCCTCATGGGGATGCACCTGTTCAAAGGAGAATAAAACTGGCACTGTTGCACCCACTGTCTTAGCTGATTTAGACAAGTTATTCAGTATCTTGCCTACATAATTAGATTATTTTTATTTATATTACAGAACAGCCCAGCAGAATCCAAGACAATACTGCACTAAGTATTGTGTGAATAAGAGACCTTGACACCAAAGAACATACAATCCAGGCAGAGAGAGACTGAAAAAAGGCATGGAAAGCTGATATTGACACACCCTGACCATGTGCCTTCTCAGGGTACTCAGAAATGAGAGACCCTACAGTACATTTCTCAGATATACTCATGGCTAGGGAATCCTCCCAGCTTCTCAGCACACCTCACCCTCTTGGAAAAGAAAGCTTTCAGCACCTACGCTGAGGGATTCCACAAGCCAGAACTTGAATACCAGCTTGGGAAAAACTAAGTTAGATGCCTGACAGGCTAGGCTTAGTTTACACAGCCTCCAGCCTTGTCCACAAGTGTCTACTGCAATGCATAGGTGCATAAATAAATGAGTGCAGGTATTAATAAATGACTGCAGGTGTGCCAAGGTGACTCCCATGACCTGGAGTCCAGAGAGAAATTCAGGCAGTAACAGCAGTTTGATTACAGGCAACAAAGCCTGGGTGGTTCATCACTGAAAAAAAAACTCCAAAGCAACCAAACGAAACAAAAAAACTCCACATCCCCAAAAAACACCCTCAACAGCCAAGAAACTGGGCATTGTTTGCATCCACTGAACCTGAATTAAAATGAAACAAAAAAATCTTATACATGATTATACATATTTTATCAAATTAGATCTCTTCTTCAATGAGAAAGGCTACAAAGCCAGAGCAAGACAAGGAGGCTGGGCCAAATGACAGATGTTAAAATGGAAAGAAGAAAATCTACTACAAACGAAACTGAAAAATACAAAGACTGTGTATTTCATATTTAACACACCTGTGTCCTGGTCTAGATTGACAAGAACAGAGCTCCATGGAAGGCAGTTTAAATTACTGCCTTGCCCACGAGTGCTGTAATTTGTATAGTGCATTCAGGGCTCACTGAAAGCCTTCACAGTTCAAGTAAGGATTTACAAATTTACAAAAAAAATATATTGCTTTGACCTGAACTGTCTTTGACCCACATATGAAAGAAAAGGTCATTAAATGATCTGCAAATCCAGATTACTTTCCTTAGTAAGGTAAGGGAAAAAAATAATTCACTGCATCAGCAACTGTCAGGCTTGCAACAGTGCATGAGGTTCTTTTTCAAGGCAACACAGCAAGAAAAGACAGAAAGATTCATCTTATCAAATGGAAATCTCATTTATTTGCATCCATGCCAGGAGCTTGCCAGAATAACCACCGTGACAGAGCATTAATTCCAGTGGCAATTTCACATTCATATTTCAGGGATTTTACAGATGAGCCAGCAACAGCTCCCCGAATGAACTGTGCAATGTTTCATAAAGTGTATAAAAGCCTTGGTCACCTCCTACTACTACATAAAAGTGATTCTCTCCTGATGCTGAAGACATTCCAAAAAGTGAAAGTGCAAAAATATGAAAACAATAACAAAAGAGAAATTTAAATTGTTCTTTTCATTCTGCCAAGATTACTCACAATGATCAATAGTTACCCACACCATGCAATGGAGCAAAATTCTCTTGCTCTCCTCATTGAGACATGGCAATTTATTGCTGAGGAGAGGATTTCCCGTCATTTTAATCTGAGAAAAGAGCAAATCAGTTCAACAATGCAGTGCTAGCATAAGCTTTGCTAACTGGCATCAAACAACACAGGTAACAAAAGCCAAGCTGTCTCTGCAGCACTGAAGGTGGGAAGGAACAATGACACCACAACAGTTGTCTGGAACAAAATGCATTGGCACGAAAATTAACGTGCCTTTTAGAGCAATCCCATGATTTTGCCAAGAGAAAACTGAAGGAGAGCGAGCAGGACACTGCTTTTGTGCCTGAAGTGCTGGGACACAGAAGGACCAAGTTCACATTTAAGCTTTCCACTCAACACAGAATGAGACATTTCATCCCTCGATGCCTTTCTGCCACATCTGATAGATAAGCAGCAAGTCTGCTTTCATCGTGGCCTCTGCTGATCGATTTAGACAGCACACCCTTCAGGACCCTACTACAACAGCACTGCAGTTTGGGAATACACACAAAATAGCTATTACATTATTCCTTGGGGGTACAATTTCACATTGATTGATTCACTGACAGATTAGATAGGATGAAGCAGGCAGTCTCCATGTTGAGCGTTTCCCCCCACAGGAGAGCTGCACACATCCCAGTTTATTAAGGATGTGCGTATTTCTCTTCTGCCTTTAGCTGGTTAATTTTTCACTGATGCTATAATCACGCAAATGGTAACTGGGTTGCCAAAACGCTCAAACTCATACAGCCCTACAGTCAATTCCCAGTAAGTTGAAGCTTGGCATGGAGTTTAACAACACACATAGAAAAACTACTATCAAGAAGACTGCCAACACGGTAAAGTTATTGATACTGGAACAGAGCACAGACCTCAGTGACACATTGCAAAAGGAAAGCCCAGGTATACAGCTGGCTGTTTATTAAACAAAGACAAGAATTGAGCCTTTGCAATTCAGACTTTGATTTATACACCTATAAATCCTTCAATCTGAAATGAGCGTAAAGGAAAAAATGGCACAATTTCAACTGTAGCTCTACAAACACTACAGAAAACTGAGACTAAAGAACAAGGGATATGCCCATGGTTTTTACAGAGCTTGCAAGAAATTAAAAAACACCGCCACAAAAGCAGCTGGACTATTCTAACCTAAAAAAAAAAACAACAACCCCCTTTCACATCACTCTCCTTGTGAGATGGGCCATTTACAGGTAACTCCTCCTAGCCTGCTGTTAGCTGCTTCCAATTTTGCAGAATATTCCCCTTTAGTCCCTTGATCTTTTTGTGCTATACAGATGCATATATAGTACCTAGAGCCTGATGCAAGCAAAACACTCCCACGCCCTGAGCAGAGAAAGAGTATTCCAATAATTAAGAAATGTGGAAACCTGGGCAGGTTGTACACTGCTCCTTAGTCCTCCACAGAGGCTCAGTAGCTACTTATCAAAAGGGTGTTTTTCAGGATGGTTGTCTCCTTCCTCCTTCATTGCCTGACCAGCAAGAGCCACAGCGGTGGGAAGGAGCTGGGATGAAGGCAGAACCTGTGATTTAGACATGGGCCTGTACAATTAAATGCACCACAACCACACAGCTCCAAAATGAGGGCTGAGCAGCACCTGGGAGGAGTTTGCTCAATCTGACGATGCCTGGTGCTCTAAAGCACAGCATAAACACCAGCAGTGACAGTCAGGAGCCTGCATGAGGAGTGAGCAAGCCCAGACCCACACTGAGACACACTGGCAGAGCAGGTCACTGTCATTCCTGCCCAAACCCGCGTATGTTTGGCATTTGGATTGCTCCTAGTCCCTGAGCTGCTTTTTGTGTTTCCTTTACCTTAGTAACCACAGCAGGCACGCACAAACACCTACAATGTGCTGCCAGAGACATCTCATGTTGAGGAGCGGAGGCGTGAGGAGCAGCATTTCTGGCTGAGAAAACACTGTGCTATTAATGCTCCAAAGGCAGGGAGGTCAGGAGAAAAAAAACACTAAATGCAGCCTTTCCCCCAAATAAAACAGGAGATCAAATAACACAAATCCGCGCAGTTGCAGAGGGAGGTCTGTGCTCCACAGCTCGGAAGCAGCAGGGCCCTGCTGACACTCTTCAGGGCAGTTTCATTTTTGCCTCTTCAACCCCAGACCCAGCACTAAAAGACCTTCAGCACTGGCAACACTGACAATCTCACAACTGTCTCCAGCAGATAACAGCTCCCTTGGACATGAAGTGAGTCTAACCCAATTCAGATTACTTTAACTAAAATTTTTATGATCTGTGAACATAATAAGAATTAGTTGAGTCTCAGTTTTGCTATGAGCATGGCACACTGATTTCAAACACTGCAAGTTACAGATTAAAGGAATGGCCTTTCCCTAGAGATATCCTGGATTCCAAACCACAGCACTGTATCAGACACAGAGCCATTTTTCTCGTGCTCTAGCCAAGAAAGCCCCTTGCTAAATATCTAATCCAGCAATGGAAACTGAACCACCTGTACTGTACCAGCCTCCCTCCCACTCACCTGATGAATCAGTGTTGCAATAAAGCACATGGAAATTAAATTAAGCACCATGAAAAGATTAGAGCAGTAAATCCGCCTTTCAGTTACTTTCATGCATCACCATGATTAAATCATTCCTTAGGTTCACACTGTCCACTTCAAACAGAAGTAGGCAATGGGCAGGACTATGGCCTGCATTTTCTCCCTTGAATCAGAGAACTGCTGTCTGTACCTCCATCAATAGTACCACGAAGTAACCCCTGGAGCTGAATGTGACTCCCTTGCTGTCCCCAGGTCCTTTTAGCCCAGCTCAGCTGTCTCCCTCCTTGCCTGGCAGGGGTGCGGATACTCCCAGAGTCATCCACCATCCCACTGGGAACTGCCCAGCCAAGAACACCCATTCTCCTCTTTGTACAAGAGAACTTACCACACAGAGAGCCTGGCTTGAGGCTTCTGTCTCTCCCTTCCCCACTCACATCTCTTTGGAAAGTTGCTGCCAAGCAGGAAAGGTGGCAGCTGGGGACACATGCAGTGCAGTGGTGTTCTCTGCTGTACAGACCTTGCTGAATACTGCTGTTATCTCGTGCATCAGCACAAAGAGGGGGAAGGAATATTTTGACAACAAAGATACTGCTGCAGCTGGATGAAGTGAGGAGGTGACTACGCAGTTTAAAGAACTTTCCCCCTCACTTATGTTAAACAATTGTTTCACATTACAACACTGTAGGTTTCATAGCACTTGAAAAATATGGTTTCTGAACCAGCAGACAGTTGCATGTGCTTATATGTTTATTTCTCTAGGAATGCTGCCTTCCTTCACTTAGTGCAAGCTAAAAGCGTTTCCAATCTCAGGTTTCCAAAATCTGGTTTTTAGATAGCGATGCTTATAGTCTCCACTATGGTATCTGTAAAAGCACCTATAGGGAAGGTAATTACTATTGTCAATTAAATGTAGCCAGTTAGTGCAGTCTCCTTACTAGTTCCTCACCATGCTGGAAGAAGTACATTAAAAATGCGTTCCACCTACCAGATATGCCCACATGTCTAAAGAAATCAGGTCTCCTTGACAGCACGCCATCCCACACGCCACGCCGGCCGCTTGCTGGCCCCCCAGCCCTGCCATGCCGAGATGCCGGGGAACAGGGGGGTCACCCCACGGCTCCCGTCGCCAAACCCCAAAAGGCACACGTAGAAACGCCGACACAACCTGGGCACAAAGCACGGGCAGAGGCGGCAGGGTTACCCTCGCAGAGCTGCCAGCACTCAGCCCCTCGCTGAAATCACGCCGCTCACAAGACGACTCCGGGGTACCACGTTATACTTAAAAATAGGCAGCCTGGCAGCGCGGCGGACAAGGAGAGCAGCTAGCACGAGAGGCAGGGGAATGAATTTCATGGGATAATTTCGGGCGGGGGTGTTATTTGCTTTTATAGGGTATTTCTGGGAGGATGGGTTTGGAGA
>WEKY01001796.1:26633-74604 GCA_013390045.1 Picathartes gymnocephalus | reverse complement strand
CCCGAGCGGTGCCGCCCTCAGCACGCCGCGCCCCGCCGCCGCATCGCCGGGACACGCGTGGGACGGGAGCGGGGACACGCGTGGGCCCCGCCGAGCCGCTCCCCCGGCGGCACGGAAAGCGCGCAGCGCAGCGCCGGGCCTCGGCCGGACAGCTGCTGCTCGGGGGAGGCGGCGGCAGGAAATACCAAAAGACTGATCCAACCACGCCAGGGAGAGAGGGAGGGAAGAGAGGGGGGAATGGAGAAGAAAAATAGAGAAAAAATAAAAACGGAGGAGAGAAAAAAAAAAATTAGGAAAGGAAATGTGCAAAATCCGGGCGGGATCGGCGTGGCGCGGAGCGGGCGCGGTGCTCGGCTCCCCGCGGGAGCGCCCCTGGGGAGCGCCCCGGCCTCTCCCGGCTGGAGCTCGGCTCCCTTCGGTTTGTTATTCCCCCGACACTCCCCGCAGTTTGTTTCTTTCTTCTCCTCGGTACAGGGAGAGCCTGAAGCCACGGCAGAGTAAATAAAGCAAAAACATCAACCTCCCTAAACAAGAATCAGGCGGACCCCCCGGCCAGCAAGCAGCAAGCCATCCCTGGGGTTCACTGACGCCACGCGCAAGAGAATGGAGAAAAGCCAACCTGGAGGAATCACCGCGCTGAAGCCCTGCAGCTGCAGGAGCACTTTGTCTCAGCATCCAGCCACACGCCTCCGCCGACGCCGTGGCTCAAAGGCGCCCATGCAACATGCAGCCCCGACACGCAGCTGGGCACGCTCCCAGCTTCGCCTGTGCATCCAGAGCGAAAAATCAATCCCATGGCAAGCACGGACCCCTAAGCTCCTCCAGACGAGGAGGACAGTCCAATCATCGCATCCCTGGCCGCAGCCTGCCTGTCCTTCGGGGGAGGCATGACTTTACAGGCAGCAGAGTATCTGGTAAAGCATCACGGCAGAAAACGACCCAGCCGCACGCATTTAACTGCTGGTTCCTCTCGCCTCCACTCTGCGGGTCCCACGGTTCAGCGCTGGACCAAGAACTGGAAGCCAAGCAGGATTTCACTCCTCCTTCATCTCCATGGGAAAAGGGGTAGCAGAATTAAAAGGCACCCAAACTTTCTCAAACCAAAATCACATGAAGGGATAATGTGACCAACATGAGTCTGACTTGCATCACTGAAGTCTGAATCACCCATGCACAGCTTAAGCTTTGGTGCAAAACACAGCATGAAGCTCAGACTCATGCTTCTGAAACCAGAAGCATTATATCATGTGCCTGAAGTGCTCTGCTACCCCACCCTTCACAGAAAAAGCCAGATCCTTTTTCTCTTTAGTGTGTGCAGCCTCTGAACCAAGAAAAAGACCACTAGCTCTGATGTTCCTCATACTACCCAGGAAGCCAGCTTCCAATACTAAAAAGCAGCAACTCATTACTTGAAAAGGTCTCCCAGATCTTAATGAAATTAATCCAAAGCTGCAAGCTCAACTTGGACCAGGGCACAATTTCTCTCACTTACTGCCTCCAGCCAACTTCAGCCCATGCACGGACCACAAGGCTTCACCCTGCATCACTGATATCCATGTACCTAACGCCAGCAGAGGTAGCTGATTTTCTCGTTGTGAGCTCAATGGGACATAGAGCAGAATGCACTATACCTGGCTAGGAGTAGAGTATGGTGCTGGAAGGAGAAGTCACCATCCATTTTTGCTCTTTCCTGGAAGTTCTAGTAAGAAGCAGAACTATAAACAGATCATAAACTGTGAACAGCTTACACAGCCTAAGCTGTCCCTACTATTCAAGTCACCACAGCCCTTCTCTAGCCATTAAATAAGCCTCTGAATCACTTGCATAGGGCAGGTGATTTTAAGTTCACCTGTGCTTGTTGTGATTTCTGCCATCATCACATATGCAAGGTGTGGAGAGTTGTCATGATTCCAGTTGCCTTAAAGTTGATCGGGATTTTCACCTAATCCTTACCAAAATTTTACCCTGAGGGCAAGCCTGTACTGTGCAATGGGGCAGGGCACTGCATGGAGATGCCAAGACCTCTCATCACCCTGGCTCAGGGGACTACTGGGTTGAGCCATCCTGTTAGAGAGCAAAGCAGCTCACCCTGCCTCATACTGCCTTCTCACTCTGTCTCCTGCCTCCGGTCCTGTCTGTTCCAGGCCACGCTGGGGTCCCTTCTGTGTCCTCCACTCCCTTTACCCTTCTGCTTTTAGAGCTGGAACACTCAAATGCATCAATGTAGTTTGCCAGCATCTTGTCTGGTACAAATGGCTTTTTAACTAAACCAGGGACTTGACATTGTCTGTATCCAGACTGGCTTTGTCCCACTATGGCTTCTCGGCTACTTTGGTACAGAGAAATACAGTTTTTAGCATCCTACATGAGTTCACTTCCCAGGGATTTCCATTTTAAACATTTTTAAACACCCTTCTAAAAATGTTTCAGCTAAAGATTTCTACTAAGTTATTTTCTTATGAGGCATTCATTCCATGATTACTAGTGTTTCGTCTGTTCACTGCCACATCGCCACACACCACTCATTTGATAAAAAACTGAGCATCCAAAATTATTTCTGTCAAAATGGTTAGAGAACCTCATAAAGAATAATATATTATGTTTTCCTATGTGCTCTAGGACAGTGCATGTGGTATTAGTGCTATGGATACACAGAGCAAAATGCTTGTCAGCTAAATTGTCAATATTTTGTCAGTAAACTGGACCATCAGAGAAAATTTACCTCAGTCTGATGCTTTGCATCATGTACCCATGGCATTTCTTATGGTCCAGGGAGCCCTGAACTTGAATTTGCTGAGTCTTCAGACCTTGCACCAGATGGGTCCTCTGACTCTGGGCTAGAGCAATCTATCACTTCCACATCTGTCTGTCAAACCTGTTCTCCCCCTTATAAGTCCCCCACAGAAATGTGGGGAGTAAACAATGCAACCACTAATATTTTTAAAGACCATTTTCCACAGCCCTCTAGTGTCTATTCTGTTAACAGCCATTCAGAAGACACCTCGGCTGGTTATGTGCTGTCTGCAGTTCATGCAAATACACCTGAGCTCTGCATAAAACCCTAGGTGGGTAGATGTGGAGTACAGAGCTCATAACCTAGCCCTGCACTTGGGGTGAGCTTTGCTGTATCCTAACACCAGCTGAGCTTCCTAGCTTAAAGCCAATTCATCAGTGTCCCCCAGATATGACATATCCCTTTGACAAAAGCTCTCTGATGGATGTACCTTGCAGTTAGGGTAGAGGACCCTTCTGGCTTCAGCTCTCCTTTGGAAGAAATCAGGATTCCTTTTAGGGGGTCTGCAGCTGTGATATTTCCTTTGGGCATTTGCCAGTGTTTGCAACACTTTCCCACCACGGCAACATTACTCTATCCTAAAAGGGCTTGTAAACTGGTGTGGACTCCATCATAAACAAGGGTAACAAAAGCAGCAAAGCATAATAAGCTTTAATTCTAGTGCTGGGAGAGTCAAGTCAGGCTGTTTCAGCTGTTTTTACTCCAGTTCTTACAATCCAATAATGCAACTCAAAGACTTTAATAGTCAGAACACTGAAAAGCAGTATCTCGTGGCTTTTTATGACAACCCTTGGAGATGTGCAACAACACAGGGTCAGCGTTGCCTAAAAATTGTGGTAAATGCAGACAGGCAGGTGAGCTGCAGCAACAGACAGATCACTCAGTTCTCTCAGGTCAGCAGCCTGCCTAGGAAATGGTTGCAGTGCTTTCCCCTGCATCCTCCTTTACAAATCCTCCAGCTTTCACAACTGCTGAATGAGCTCCTTTTCCCCCAACAGAGATCAGACCCCACCCATGTGAACTGTAAATGCCTACTCATTTTGCAGAGCCTAGCAGATTTGCATTTTATGCTTTCTTATATCTCACAACATAGTTTCAATAGTTCTACAAGCTCCCGTTCATGACTAGATAGCTAAATACCATAAAAGCCATAAGATATATTTATTGGTCTCTATTAAAATGAAAATGGATCATATTTCTATCATTATAATTACTACAATGGCTCTACAGCCATAACCACATTAATCAGACATCATATTGTTGTTAGCATTGTAAGATACTTGCCCTTAAGCTCATGGCACATAGTAAGACAAGAAGCAGGAAGCTTTAAAACAAATTAGTTAAAAAAAAAATGTTATTAAACACGGGCCTTTATCATTAGCCATAAGCTTGAATGCAGCTGTATACAATTAATGATAGGGAAAAGATCACTTTTACCCTCAAGTGTTTTCCAGTGCTGTGTTCCTTAGCAAAAACATTCAATGCCATAGCTGGATAGAGCAGGGGTTTCTTGTTAACAAATAGTAGTCTGTCTGTTTAGAGCTCTGAAAAATACATGTTTGTTCATGTTACATTTTGAAAAACAGAGCTGCTGCTAAACCAGGATCCTAATTGCTAGGTTGCTGGAACAGGTCTCCAGAGAAGTTAGTTAGAAAAACCACAAACATCTCCCTGGGAGCCACTGGAGACTGGAGTCCTCTTGTGGCAAAAGGTAGAAGAAAATTTCCAGTGACTGATTACTGCTGAAAGCTGGGACCCAGTAAGAGCTACAGGGAGTATCTGCTTTGTAAAGAGCTTCATGTCACACTGCGGAGCATAAAAGCAACAGCGTGAAGATGTCGCAGCTGGCAGTGGGCAAGCATCAAAAGGAGAAGGATTCCACAGTGTTTTGATACTGCAGACTGTGCTTCTGTTTACTGTGGTAGCTCCTGTCTGTAAGTGTGTTCCCTGCTGAGATGATGTTTCTGGCTGGGGTTTTTTTTGGGATTTTCTTCTGTCTCTGTTAGCAGAGGTAATTTTTCCTGAATGGTTTGCTAGCAAGAACTTTTCTCCTGGCTAATATATTCACTGTACAGTATCAGAGGCCAGTTCCCATCCTTCTTGTCAGTCTGGTGCTGAGGTGGGCAGATAACACAATTCTAAGATCTTATTCAGATCCTGCTGCTCTGTATTCCATCTCCTTTTCTGCTGTGTTGTTTCCTATCTGCAATAGACCCTATAGACTGCCTTGAGCTCATCTTAGGAGACATTTCTATGAATGATGGATGTTGGCTATGGTAGTGCCATGGTCCCTGCCTGCAACAGCACTGCAGAAGATGGAGTGAATAAATAACCTGAAAGTCTTTCTTTACTCACACGCTGTGATCAGAAGGCTTTCACATGTCCACATTTGGGCTTGGGTTATAGCAAAGAGCTTATCTGGCTAGCAATTTCGCCCCATGGGCCAAGCCTCTAAAGGGCTCATGAGCCTCTCACAGCTTTAGTAGTCCTGCAAACAAGATTTTGAACTTTCAGGAAAAAGTCTCCAGCAGGAGCTTGTCGCAGAGGCTTTGGAGGCAGCTTTAAAGACCTGCCACTAACAAGATAAAAGATCACAGATGCTCTTACCTGGTTTATTTTCTCTATCTGACCCATCAGATGCTTGGATGGTACCCTGCTTTGTGTAACCTTAACCTCCAAGGTGTTTTTCAGAAATCTAAATACAATGCTATTTCAACTACTTCACCCCAAACCTCAGTCCAGAGAAACTGTTTGTCATCTTAGGTACCTTACATTAAACAAGACTTCTAGGGCAGACCTTACCTTCCCTACCCTGCACTCTCCCCAGTGTAAACTTCTGTCTCAAAGGGACTCCTTCAGAAGTCCTAAATTAAGGTCTGTGTTGGGAAGTAAAACTGTTCCACATGCATGGGTCTTACTATAGCTGGAGTCGGTGTTTAGTTGTGACTACCCAAGTCCCTAATTTCTTACTGTTCAGCTGAAGCCTGTTCACATCAAGTACCATGGACCTATTTTGTTTTCCTCCAAAAGTGTAAACCAACTAATTAAGCTGAATGCTGCCATTATGGCTGTGGTGAGAAAAACAGATAAAAGAGTTTGGCTGCCATTGATTTGCTCCCACAGGCCTGGCCAGTAACTGACTGCAAGTATCATCTCGGAGAATAGCCCAACATGCTGAGCTGATCTGGTGAGCAAGGCTCCTTCTGCAGCTAGCAGCAGTCTGGAAAGCAGCCGAGATATCCAGGATCTGACAAATTGTCCAGTGAAATCTGGGCTAGATTTCAAAACCCTTGATAAGACATGACACAAAACCAATTTGGTATTCAAAAACATTCCAATAGCCCTTGTTATTGGTCAGATTTCAAGCTAATTACAAAGCAAGCTAGCTGTTACAAAGTCTCAAAGAACAAAACAAAAACATTCATGTATATGTAAAACATCTCCGTAAGCAGAATCATAGTTGGGGTTGGGAGGGATCTTTAAAGGTCAGCCAGTCCAACCCCCAGCTGTGAGCTGGGACATCCTCAACTACATCAGGTTGATCAGAGTCCCATCAAATCTGACCATATAAATATGTATATAAATGAAGTTCTAGCACGGCTGCAATGTGAGTCCATCCCACGGGCAACAGTCTTCCCCAAACTGCTGCAGTGTGGGTCACTCTTCCACAGGGGGCTTTACGGCCAGGCTGCTCCAGTGTGGGCCCCGCTCTCTGTGAGCCTCCCACAGGGTCGCAGCCTCCTCTCAGGCATCCACCTGCTCTGGTGTCCAGTGGGATCTCTGCATCCCTGTGGATCTCCATGGGCTGCAGGGGCACGGCTGCCTCACCATGGGCTGCACCACAGGCTGCAGAGGCATCTGAGCTCTGGCACCTGGAGCACATCCTGGCCCTCCTTCTGCACTGCCCTCGGTGTCTGCAGGGCTGTTCCTCTCACATGTTCTCACCCTGCTCTTCTCTGGCCATAATTACAGCTGTGCAATCACTTTTTTTTTTTTTCCAAAGTATGATATCACAGAGGTGTTACCACCATTTCTAATTGGCCCAGCCTTGGCCAGTGACACTTCCACCTCTGGGTTGCCAGGGACTGGCTCTGCTGGACATGGAGGAAGCTTCCAGAAGCTTCTCACAGAAGCCACCTCTGTAGCATCCATGCTACCAAAAGCTTGGCCATGCAAACCCAATACAACACATGTATCTCTATAAAAAATTTTCCTATCTGACTCGTAAACATAGACACACAGATCTTCATACGGGCCAGTACTAATTTCTCTACATGTATTTAGTTATGTATTGACTGACCAATACTCTGTCCATAGATAGATCTGGATCTAGACAAACAGAAATCGCAGCTTAATTCCTATTCATTTACTACTTTATTCTCTCCAGAGAGGGGCATTTTGACTTACAGATGATTGAATCTAGTTCCTGACACTCGATGTATACTATTGATCTGGAGGTCAGGCCAGAGGGTCACAAATCAGCTCTATTAGTAGCTTTGTAATAACACTGTATCATATTCCTGAGCTTGCAGCTGCTTCCCAGGATGTGTTTGTTCTCAGTCTTGACCCTTTTTATTTTGCCTGACTCTTGACTCACTCTTGCAGCCCCCTCATCTCTAATAAATTATGGAACTTCTCACAGTTTCTTACTTGCTCTTCTCTCCAAAATTCATCTTCTGGCTCCATTTGTGATCAAGCAAAAAAGTGTCCTTGGCTGTTGCAATTCATTTTAAGGATTCGTTGTTATTGCTGATGCCTCTGATGAACTCCCAGAGGGGCTTGAAGGAGATTAGGAAGAGAAAGTACAATAATATTTTTTGCTACTTCTGAGGGGCACCTGGCTTGTCTGCACAGAGGGATGCCAGTATTTTTGTCATCCCTTTGCTTCAAACAGGGAGACCTGTCCGGTGTTGCCGTCACAAGTTACAATTATAGAAATAAAACACAAAACACTGAAGCCTGAATGAAAAATGTTTCCTGAGAAAAGATCTAACACTATCAAGACCATGCTCGGACTTACAGCCCAAAAGGACGGCACACAAAGGTTTGTTCCCGAGCAAATTGTCCATCCCTTTTATGTCACAAAGGATCTGGTTTGATCCCAGAGTCACTGATTAGATCTGTGCTGTTGAAGTCCAAACACAAAGGCACTCTTACAGAGGATGGCTTGATTTAGCTACTATTGGAGTCCTGAAAGAGTGGGATAATACCTTGGGAACTATGATGTCCACGTGGGTGACCTGATGGTGGCCACAGAGGACTGTAAGTATTTGCTCCATCATTTTGCAAATAAAATTATTTGTGTCCTAGCTGTTTTTTGGCCCTGATGAATTTTATTGTTCCCCTGTCAGTGCCTGTGTGTCCTGATCCCTTCCTACAGTCAAACCAGGCTTGCGGTGGTGTGTGACTTTCTCATGCTGTTGCTACATTAGCAAGCAGGATCACATTTGTAGGGCAAAGAAATTGGTAGTGAGGATGAAACAAGTACACTATTTGCATTTCAGAGAACTGACTTTGGACTAGCTTTAGTCTGGTCCCATCAAGTCAGCATCCATCAACAACTGCAGCAAATTAGGCATGCTCCTAGAGTGTATCTTCCCATGCTGATTCACTGAAAGGGATTCTAAGTGCATCTACTCTGAGACTGCTCTGGCTATGAACCAAAAAGCAGTAAATAAAAATAATCTGGATATTTGCCTCAAAACCACAGTGCTGATCTGTCTGAAATAGAGAGTGCCATCTGAGAAATGAAGAGGGTGCTGACTGAAAAAAAGAGATACTGATGGAAAAAAATACTCTGAATATGCAGACACAGATTCTAGGATTACATGTCATGTTATCTACTGACTGGTAATAACTCCTTAGGTTTGCACAAGTCTTGGAGCATGTTGTTTAGCCCTTCTGCATTATGCTCCCTCAATAATACCTGGCTGTGAGGGTCAGGATACTTGTCCCTGTTCCCACCCAGGGGAGAACAGCTGTGTGGAGCAGCTAAGCCATGTGGGACATTGCTGGAAGCAGATCCCACAGCTGGAACACTGTAACCCCACAGTCCACCCAGGCCTCCACCGGTACAAGCCTTGCCATGAAGCCAAAGGCTGCTTCCTTCAATCAGATATTGTCACATGGTGGTTTCGTGCTACTGTTTTGAAGCTGAACTATGTTATATGTAGCAGCCTTTCACTTTGAACTCTTATGGTAAAGATACAGGCATTAAAAGTAAGACCAACTTTTAAGAATAAATACCTTTTAAAAAGGCAATCAGTGAAAAACATGCCATGGGTTTGAACAAGAATTGCTAATTGTGGTTACATTAACCAAGAAATTGAAAAAAATACACAAATATATGAAATGTGTTAGTTGAAAGAGTTATTACTTGTATTTATATCTGTACAATTAAAGGAGTAATGTTCATCAACTATATAGGAATGAAACCAGAGTTTAAGACCATCAATGATCTCTTGCTACCCTGAACAAGAGACTCTCTGATGTGCAATTAATCCTTGTCCTGCTTCCCAATGGCTACAAAGAAGAACTTATATATATATATAAGAACTATAATAATTATAATTTGAATATGATGAGCTAATTTTATAGTGCTTTTCAAAAGTACCTTAAGTAACCCTTGGATAAAGAGGGTTTTTTAGCGGAACAGAATCCAAATGAACCTTCACAGGTATGGGGTCATATTAAAACCTTCAAATTCACCCTATTTTCATCAGAGCTGTGCCAAGCATCTCAGCCAGCTTCTGCTTCTGCAGAAAAACTTCATGCTCCTCACAGCTCTGTCAAACTGTCCGGTGAAACCAGATGAAACCTGGCAGTTCTGGACCCAGTCAGAAAGCTCACAGGATGCTTGTATCAGCAGTGACAGGGATGCAAGGCCCTGCTGGTTAAAGCCAGAGGGAAGTCCAGCATATAGATTGGTTTTGAAAAATTGCACTTGCCACTGACAGGAAGTTCTTTTTATCAGGCAGCAAAACCATAATGGAGTAGATCTGTAAGGGAGCAATATCATTTGGTGTCAGCTGGGAGTCTGGACATCATCACACATTCTTTTTCTTTCCACAGGAAGATTGCTCTGAGGTTGGGTCACTGGATAATGTTAAATAGGCTGGTAATTTTTAGGGATATTTGAGCAAAACAGTTTCCTCTTCTTCTCTGAAATACACGTCTTGGAAATCTGCTTATACATGTACACACAGTTTCTCCCTGAACAGATGTTACTTTTCACAAAATTACAAGCCTGTCATCTGTGGTGAATACTAAGCAGTTTCAAGAAGTCTGTTCTCTGAGCTGGTACAAAACATAGAACCCAAAGCAAGGAAAGGAGGATCAGGTGAGGGAAATAACATTCTCACCAGACCAGGTCCCAGTTCTGGCCTCAGATACTGAACTTCTCTCTGCAAACCTTTTATGACTTCGCAATTCTTCACGTACAGAATGAAATATTTCCCACAGACTTTGCTTACTTACATTTTATACTCTTGATGTCAGTGCATGTCTTACTTACCATGTCTAGAACTGTAGTTACTCCTATTCTGATAGAAATAATGATATTTTATTTCCGTTCAGTATTGCACTTCAGCACTTATACAGAAAAACAATCACTGACTCCCTCTCTATTGCTTTCCTGTGAGTTCATTAGATTTTCCCGTAACAAGACTCAGGGAGTTTCTAAAAGCACCAGTTTTCAGAATGGAGGATATTTTCAAAGCTAAAAAGACCTGCAAAGAAGAAAAGTTACATTTACAGAATAAACAAATCAGTCAGAGATTGTATTCTGTGTGTTTAGGCTTTTGCCTGTGCAGAAGAAAAACTAAGTAAGAAATGTCTTTATATCTCTTTTTTATAAGAAGGGCAGTAAGATATACCGTAAATAACATAATCCTAACAGCATAAACCAATAATCTCTGTTTCCCTCTCCTCTCTATTTTTTTTTTAACAGAAAGAAAATCTTGCTTGGTAGAGGGAAGTGGGGGATGGAGGGGTAGGAGAGCGCTATCTGGGGAGGTGGCAGACTCTCAGTTCTTACTCAAAGCACAGGTAAAGGGCATCAGCTCCAGAGAACACAAAAGATTCAATGTCTGGGAGTTGCCGGGCAGATTCTCAGCTTCCTTGTAAAAGTGAGTTCATTTCTAGTTAGAATGGGAGAGGAACTTTCTAAACACAAAGTGAATATAAATAGATATATCTGTGAGCTTGTCTGTGCAGTTGTTTTTTCCTGGTTATACTGGTCTAATGAGATGATACATGTTAGACCAGGGTGGACAGTCTGATTTTACATGAAGACTGGATCTTGTCAGAATAGCTTAAAGAATATGGAGCAACATACAGCAAAAAAGACAGGCCTTGATTTTAGACACCAAGTGTCCTCCTGGGAACTGCTGCTGGTTTAATTAAAGAGGTTCAAAGTCTCTCTCTTTCCCTGTCTATTATAACTGTCCCATGTTGATCCGCTGAGTTTCAAGAGAGACTGAACTGATGTCTGCTGCATGACATTCACCTTCACTTGAAAAGATGCCAGCTCAGCTGACAAGTATTGTGACTGTAATGCAGTAAACATTAACTATTTCACTCCTTAACAAAGCACACAAGGAAATCAAGGGACCAGAGGGCCTGCAGAAACACTTCCCAGAACACAGAGCGAGCTTGGCTGCTGCTATGCATAAAATGAATATATTTAAACCTGCCTACAGTTAAACTGCAAGGAAGTGAGAGGGAGGGCAGCAAATGAAATAATTTTTATGAAAACATTAGGGGTGGGCTCAACGTTCAAAGGCTAGAGAAATAATACTCTCATTAACAGGTTTCTCTCTTGTCCCCAGAGAGACATCCTTCTTAGGATCTGGAAACAGGATGCTTCCAGAGTCTTTCCAGAGCTATAGCACGGACTTCATGGATGGGCAAGGATTGTTGGGATGTTTTTAATGAGCTATAATGGCTTTCTTCAGGGGCTTCGAGAGATCAAGATGCTGAGAATAGTTTGTCTCCAAGTATAACAAGGGAAAAGAATGATAAAGGATACAGGGACAGGTAATCTGCTGAATTCATTGCACTGCACAGAAATTATGCCTTGACAAACTCAGTATCTGTTGATGAAAAAGAGGTTTTAAAATGACAGATGTAGGTAGTATGGACTACTCTGGATGAACTATATTCTGTGGTTTTGGAGGAATTCTGGGAGAAGCCCTCTCTGAGAGGTTCAGAAAATAATTACTGCCTGCTTTTTGAGCATATAGTGATGTAAGAAGCAAAGCTGGAAATCACCTCTGCAAAAACAAAAACATGTAAAACATGTATCATGAGCTAGGTCTCAATATAGCCATCTTCCATCTCCAGCTTTCCAGAGCCACCACAACACCCAGTGTTCTCCAGTGCAGAGAGGGTACCTGGCACACACAAATCCTCACAAAAATGGAGCAAATCCAGCCTGTTGTGCTGTAAAAATTTCCCATGCAACTGTCAGAGAAGTAAACACAGTTAGTAACAAACCAAATTAACTCTGGTCACAGTATCTCATGCCTAATTGCCCCCATTGAGGCAGGGCTGGTCATGGTTCTTAAGAGTTAAAAATTAAGAGTCTAGCTCCCATGACATGTGCCAGAGCAGTAGAAGATCAACACAGTTCCTTACAACATTTATGAAAATCTAGAAACTTGGGATGGAAAAGGCCTATAGTCAGCTCAGTGCATCTTGGTCCAAGATTGTTCCTAGTCCTTGCTATATATTCCTCAGCACCCCAGGAAACCATGGCCACAGGTACCCATTTGCAGCATGAGGCTGCCACAGATCAGGTCTCCAGGTATGAGCTGGGGCACAGAAAGCCTGGAAAGAGATGTTTTATTGATGACCACAACCAAATTAAGGTAAAGAGATGCACTGTTTTGGGATTAGTTGTTTTAAACATTTCTTTTAAATGAGACAGGACAAGATTGTGCCTTTAAAATAAACTGAAATAAGCAGAATTTCTGTCAGATAATGACCAGCTTTTCACGTATGATGTACAGGCAAACTCAGCTATAGTGCAGTGAAGTTCTCCCTCTGGTCAGGTCCTGAAAGACATTTTCTCCAAGAGCATTCAGAATCAAATGTGCATTTAATTTTTCTTTCCATTTCACACTCCATTTCTAGTGATTAATGCTGGTGTTCTAGATGGATGAAAACTGAAACAGATGTTATCCACTCACAATGCCATTCTGATAACCCTGAGCTAAAGGCTGAAATCCTTAGCAGATTAGCAGATGAAATAAAAAATGGTTAAGTAAAGTGGGGAGTACGGCTGAACAAACTCTTATAGGTTTTATTTCTGTGGGTAACAATGTACAGAGGCTATGTAATCTCCGTGCTGATCTGCCAGAGGGAAGATTAAATGGCAAAATTCCAGCACTGAAACCTGCAAGTCTCCTCTGCTCTAATCTCTCAGTGTGAACACCAAACTTTTTAGCAGAATGTCACTCTTTACACTCTATTATGTTGTTAAAAGTGTGAGTTTTCCAGCTCATTTTCTTCTTATTGAAACACAATAACAGTTTTTCTTATACATTCCTATGATCTTATGGTATTTCTGCCATTAAAAGTACTTACAGCCACTGTATGTTTCATCTGGTGCTGAGAAGGTTAGGAAAAATATTTGTATTTTCACTTCAGTGAAACTTTGAGTGGCTTTTATCAAACAAGAAGACACACTTTTTAGCAACTTTGAAATATTTTCCATATTTCTTGATTCAAACCTCAGAAGTCCGTTGGAGCGATGAACCTGATATTGCTCTGTCAGGGAAAAATTTTGTCTCCCTCCTTTTTTCTTTATTTTAGAGAGCTACAATATATCAAAAAGCTGTGCTGCATTAACCTATAGGCAATGCAAACCAATTCAGCAGAGAACGTGCTATTGGAAACTAGAGGAAAGGAGGAGATCTGCAACATCAGTACCCTGAAGAGCAGAGAACTGGCTAGAAATGTACCAGCTTATAGCTCAGTTTATCAGCTAACCCACTCTTTTCTAAGACCCTCCAATTACTTTCTTTAAAGCCCAGGAATGGAACATGGATGCAATAATCTAGTCCATTAACTTGCCTCAGACAGCAGCAGATGTTTCTAGGGAAGGAACCAACAACCAGCAGTAGGCTGGTGCAGGATAATCTTACCCCCCACATCAGATCAGATCACAACCTCATCTTCAGTAGTTAAGAGACTGGCTAAAAGCAGAGCATTTAATACCCTTTTGAGAGGGTTTTCTACTCTGGCCACATCAATGATGAATTTCTTTCCAATACCCATCCTAGAGGTGAGTATCCTTCGTGTATCTGCTTTTTGTGTCAGATCAAGTCTCCTAAGATGCTTAACATTAGAAAAAAGACTAAAACAGTAAATCAAACTACCTTTTCCAAACAGAGAGAAGGACACCTTGCTTGCTGTGTGTAACTTGTTGTTTGTTGTGGAATTCACAGTACAAGCTGCTTGAGGCCTCTTACATCATTGCCAGATCTGTGCTACTTCTATGTCTATCAATAATGCATAATAAATCATAGCAAAGCAATTGGCAATCCCAGCTCTTCCTCGTATTCTTAAGAAAAGGCTTAAAGACCTAGACAATAAAAATATTCTAAATTATATTATTTTAAATTATATATTCTTTATAATGTAATGTTGACACAACAGATATAGAGCAAAGAGCAAACTGTCTTTTAAAGGTTATAAAAAAGCACCTCCAAACTCATGAACCCCTTCCCACCACCACCTCCCAAGAATGGTTTAGTTTTGTTACAGAACGTAAGATGACTTAGCTGAGGAATAAAACAGCATTGCAAGTTTCAGGATATTTATTCTGTGATGCAAAATTCTCCAGACCTTCAGTCCCCAGCAGGCACAGGAATCAGTGACTCCAAATTGCCTCTGACCTCCAGGCTCCAACTCCTGAGGCTGCAGTTAAGATCCCAGTTAAAACTATTGCTAAACGTGCACCTTTCCTGGCTCTTCAGTGACACCTTCTGGGACAAAAATAGACCAAACCAATCTTAGTTTTTCTACGGCTCTTTTTACCTGTAAGTAGGAGTCAAGTGAGACTTTTGGAAGCTAGTTGTTGAGAAATGGTGAGCCCACAAAAAACACTATGCAAATACACAGTGCCGTGAAAAGCATGCTCTCTTTGGAGACTGGGGAGGAGATGAGTCCCAGACGGCCACAAATCTGTAAGCTTTCACTTCTCCCAACACAATCTGTAAGCTTTCCCTTCTCCCAACCCATATTTTGATTTCCTGAAATTGCTAACTGAGGACAAAAAAATTCACACTTGAACAGCTAGATCCTACCTGTAAGAGCAGTGAGGACGAAGGTGGAACTTTATATTGAAATATATTAATTTTAGTGACAGTGATCTTATCCTTGCTTGAGGCCAGGTTTTAGATGCATCTGTCATGGGACTCCAGGGCACAAGCCTTGCATTTTACTCTGGCAGCACTATAAAGGGCTGGACTGCAATTCCCACTCCCATGCACCCCCAGCTGTAAAGGACAAGGGCACATAGGGAGGTTCCCTCAGCTGCAGGGTAAAAGACACCTCTTTATTCACTCTCAGGGGAACATGCTGGGAAGACAAGCAGGCTTTGCTAGGTAGGGTATTAACTCACTGAGTAGGGTGGAGCTTAGCTGAGAAAATGAGCACATTTAGCAGAGGTCTTATCTTGAGCACTCACACATATACAACCCCAGAATTCAGTCTTACTGTGCAAATTTACCGCCACTCAGACAAGTAGAAACATCTCTTTTTCCTGTGTGCATAGTCTATTGCAAATAAATGTACCTTTGATCACACTGTGCTCCGCTGATGGTTCATTTGGTGCTTTTTGGTATTTCCATGCTGTCCCTGGCCTATTTATTAATATATACCTTTTTACTGTCCAATCAGGCATCTTGGGCAACAGTTCTTTATGTGTTTTGCAGCTACTGTTTTGCAAAGAGAACATACAGTGAGTGAAAAAAAATATTTAAAATCTGAGATGGTCTTCAGGTTTGACACACAACATCGTTTTTTCTGACCTGAAGTAAAAGTAAGCCAGAAGGGCATCCTCTCCACCCAGGGCAGCTGGCAGTACTGCCATGGTGACATGGGTGCTGTGCTCTGTGCCCAGAGGCAGAGGGTCAGCAATTACATTAGTGTGACCTGCTCTAGAGTGTAAGTTAAGCTGCTCTGTGTAACTCTTCCTGGACACTGAGTGCTTTCATCAGTGCACATTTTCCTGGAGTGGTAGGGTTTCTTTGTACAGGAGGTGGTTTCCTTGTAAAGGAGGTGCATCTAACACGACGCGTTGGAGCACAGAGAATTTCCTTGTAAATGGGGAGTGCTTAGAGCCACAGGTAAAGTTGGCAGTGTGCAAGGTAGACAAAGTGATTTGTAACAAAAGCAGAAAGAAGTCACTCAGTATCCTCTGGAGCGGTGCATTAATGATCCGTGTCCTTCTGCTGGAGGGATGCTAATGTAACCCATGAATCATGCATGGCTCAAAAAGAAAAGAGGACCAAAGAATTGCTGTGCTATTGGATCCCTCATTTCTTCTCTGCAGGAGCCAAAGGCTGACCTCTTTGCCTCAGGGTTAAGTGCTCCTAAGTACACTGCCACGAAGCTGAAAATAAAGGAGAGAGTTCTCTCCATTTCTGTGCTCGCCCTGTGGCTCCGAAAGAGTCCACATCATCATGTGCTTCTTTCCTGGCCACCTGGAGATCCAAGTGTCTAATTCCAAAGGGTAGGGTTGTATATCTGTTCTCACCACTGGTTAAGTAAATTGCTACAATCAGCATCAATTAATGCTTGCTCCTAAGCAGATGAGGTCTTGCTAAATACATGGGACCAGTTCTGGGAATTGTCCTCTTGTTGTGGCTCTTGGTTTGCACAGTGGAGAAAACATTGCCCTCAAAATTCCCCTACTTCTCTTTCAAACTAAAGTATTATCCCCCTCTTATAAATTCCCAAATACATATTCTGGCATAAGCCTGGATTTTTTTCTTAGGCAAATCTATATATTGGAATGCACAGAGAGCTTTTTGTGAGTATCGGGTTCTTTCTGTATATTAGAGCTTATCTGCACATCTGAACACAATTTGCTGTCACCCCTTTTTTCAGGGTTAAAAGACAAATACCACATAAATTGTAAACCTCTGTGATAACAAGAAGGCTCAGCAAGATGATTTTCTGGCTTTTCTACTTTAAAGAGACAGGATCTTGTGATTACTCTTCACTCATGATATTGAGGCAGCCTGACCCAAACTGAGGCCTCAACATGCTGCGTTGTTTCTCTAAATACACAAATGAAAGCAGCTTGTGAGAGCAGAATGTTTCCAAGGCAAAACATTATGATTTACATTTGACCTCTTTTATAAATTACTCTCAGCTGTCCTCAAGAACTCTGCACGTTTTCTTTTTACAGCTCTTTTACTTAACCTGTGCCATAGGCTGCATCCTACTTCATACCCCTGGAAGCACTGATTCACTGGGAGCTGTAGGTCAGTGCTCCAGAGAGAGATCTGGGCAGCACCTTCCCAGCCCACCATATTCCAGCTTCAGAGCCTCTTGTCCTGCACTTTGGTTTCTCCGCCCTCAAAACCAGGTTATGCCTTCTTTTTGCACATGACTCAGAAGGGATCCCCCGTTTGCTGCCTGGCCAGACGTGCAGGAAGGAAACACTTCTGTCCCCAGGTGTAACTGTACTAAAGGGGAGCATCGTCTCTCCTATGTACCCTGCACAGGCTGCCCAGGGTGCCATGTGCCTCTGCCCCACTTGCAGGGATGTGTCAGCCTTGGGAAGGCAAAAAGTTGGCCCAGGCAAAGCAGAACTGAGCTATCTATGCTCACTCAGGTCTCAGTGAAGCGTGTGCCACTGGTGCCCATAATTTGGCTGTCAACACAAGTTCTGGTGTGCTCACATTTTAGGCGTGATCAGGTTTTAGGCACTCCTTGCACAAATATTAATGAGTAGCTCAAGGGCATGGCAGCAAAGCACCAGGGTAGAATTATAACCATGCTTGGGATGATGCATCAAGCAGTGTGCCAGAGTGCCTATTGTGGATTTCAGGTTAATATTTGTCATTGACTCTCACGGTTCATCAGGAAAAGCAGTGCATTTTTAATAAAGTTTGAAATAAGGGATAGATGAATTGTCCTGACTGCAGCAATCCAGTCATTAGACATCTTCTTGGGCACAGGTTATCGTTGTTTTTTCCATAGTTGTAGATTGTGAGGGATGGTAAGTTAACCTGCTACGTGGAAAGACTTCCCACCTTATACAACAACAAGGTGCTATTTCCTAGCTCAGAGTAACTACAAAGACAGATAAATCCTCAGCAAAACACCGTGCCTGGAAATGAAGAGGAAAAATTGTTGCCTGGGCTTTGTTCAGGTGCTCTACTGCAAGTGCCAGCAAGAGGGCCTCTTCCCTCCAACAGCAAGGGTGACTGCAGGGCTGGGATCCTGGGAACAAGAGTGTTAGGCAGGAACAGGCTGGGAGCACCATCTAATTGTAGATGGTACCAGTTAGCCATGCCTGAACACATGCCCCAGTCTGCCCACAGTGGGTTGAGCCTTGGGCTTTGGAAAACATCGGGCCAGTAGAAAACAGGTAAAATGCTCCAATATTAGAGTGTGCTGTGAAAGCCCAGAAGCTTTGGCTTTCCCTTGTTACTCCAGAGCTGTGAAGCAGATGAGGAGCTGCACTCCTAAAGGAGTGAGCAGAGAGGTCCCTGAGTCCTGGTAGGCTTGGTACATCCTGCACAGGCTCTGGGACAGCAGCCAGTGTCCCATCATCACTAATTACGAGGTTAAAGGAACCCAAAGATTTAAAGCTTAATAGTCTCTGTCAACATCAATGTTTCCAGAAGATAGAACAACAACAAAAAAGAGCTAAATAGAAGTTTTAGCAGCAAAACTGCTTTAACAGATATTGTAGGCCTAGTGAGACTGCTAAGGAAAGATAGAAGGCATATGGAGATTCGACTTACTGGCATAAATTTGGGGACATTAGCAGAGCTGCAGAAAACACCATTATTGAGTCTTTAAAAATCCAAAAAAAAGATAGCTTTTTAGTACAGAGATATGGAAAAAAGAGGAGGAGCTAGGATATGGTATCTCAAAAGAAATAGATACCTGCCTTATTTCATATGTATTTTTAGACTCCATTTTCCCTTTGCATAAATCAGTAGGAAAGTCATCTTCAGCAGCATATTTAAGTACGTAATTAGCTTTAAGTAGATGCTTCATCCTGATTTAATCACATTGCTGCATTTGTGCCTAGATCAAAATGCTTTTAAGAATCTTAAAACTGCAGTGGTATAAAAGACATGTAAGAGGTCAAAACCAGATACTCCAGGGTAGAAGGTAAGTTGCTACTGCAAATGAGCTGTTAGAACAAATGCTGTTATTTTTTATCCAGAAATTACACTGTGCTATGTTATGACAAAGAGAATTTGTCTTTTCACCCATTTCCTAGTCTGTTTCCCATCAGCCAAAAATGACTGTGCAAGAGCCCAAAATACAGTCAAAATTCTTAAGACAAAAGCTAAAATGCAATAAACTTTGTGCGTTATATCCAAAGATACTTAATGAATTACACAAACTGCTTCCACAAATAAGCAAAGCAGCTGGTAATTGTCAGGCTAACCTGGTATCCTCAGACTCTTACTGTAATAGAGTGGATGTTGCATGTTCTAAACAATAAATACTGCAATTCAACAAAGCACTTCAATATGTGTTTCACTCTCATTTAAGTGAAGCTAAGATAAGACAACACCCCATTCTGGGGTGGGTTATGCCTTAACATTGCTCATTTCAGTGAAGACTAACACACCACGTTCTGGGAGTTACAAGGACTGCAGCAACATCTAAGAAATCCGTATTAAAAAATAAAAGAGGAGAACAATTTCTCTACTTTTATCTACTATACAAAATGGCACAGTAATTCATTCCAACATCATAGATAGCAGAATAGATAATCAATCAATGTTTAAATTGCTCTGTAAGACAAAAACATAAAAAGATGCACAGCTTGTCTCAGAGCTAGTTTCTAATGGAATATTTACAGAAACAGCAAGCCAGAAATTTTCTTGGGAACCCAGTTCTACATATCTTCACCTTGTCTTCCCATTGCCATTCTTCAGTGAAGAAAGTCACTTTGATTTTCTAACACAGAAAATCCTCTTGGAATTTTCAGTGGGGAAAAAACCCCTCACACCCCAAAACCTTCCTATATTCAGGATCTACCTCTTTTTGAAAAGCTAAATAAAAGTCTCCTTACCCTTGACATCATTCAGGGAGGAAGGAAGGAAGGCTTATGTGAGCACCTCAGGCCCATATTATTTTAAAAGCAATGCCAGCTTCACACATCTGGCTGATGCCACACTTGTTGAAGACCCATGTTGACCACAATCTCTTCAAATCCCATCACATGCACTTTCTCATCTCCTAAGTCAAACTGGGCTCTGGGGAGTGCCTCCTTCTTATTCTCTGTCTGTACTAGACTGAACACCAAGGAGCTGCTTGGTGTTAATCAGCCCATCACAAACACACCCCCCAGAGCAGCAAGCAACACTTCCCAGGGCAGCATGCCCCTATGTCCCACTGCTGCCTGCACCCTCTGCAGGCACCCACAGCAGGATCCAGCACCAAAGTGCAGGACTAAGGGCATGGAAGAAAAACAGCCTTGGGAGATGAAAAAAAACGAGAAGATGCCATGGTTGGGGGGAGCCACCCTGGGTGGGTAGGGAGGATGCACACACCTGTGTGAGTTTGGGTGGTGTGCATGAGTGGGTAATAGTGAAAACATAATTGTTAACAACTAACAGAAACAGGATAGTGATTAATCCATGGCATTGTCATTAAACCTTGATGAAACTCAGCGTGTGCAACCATTTTGGTTAATTGGCTACCATTAATAATGCATAAGTAAACCACTCCAAAACACCACTGAAATGAGAAAATATCCCTTAGTTTTGTCCCACCCCTCATTCTAGGGAAGAAAAATTGTGATAGGTATGGCATTGCACTGGGACTTTATGAGTACAGACAGAAAGCCTGCCTCTTCCCACGAGCTGTAAGCCTTCACATAGTAAAATCTTTGAAATAAGCTCTGAGTACTTAGATATTCATGGTTTTGAACAGGCTGGCATTGCCCTGCTACGTGAAGTCTGCTTTAGCACTACTTGAACTCCAGCTAGTTGGAATAAATCTACCTCAGGAGCATCAGTGCTTTGAACTGATTTATTCTGCCTCACTTTCTTTCATGGGACAAGGGCCTATGGCTCAAGCTAGTATGTTACAGTGCCAGTTGAAATAAATGGGGCACATGTGCAAACACTCAGGCACCTCATTTAGCCACCTGTAAAAAATTAGTTTGGCACTTATAGTTCAGTACTGGCACATGTGGAGCTGTTGAAGCTGAAGGATTTCAATAAATGTTAGGGAAAACTGCCTGCAGGCTGTTGGCCTGTCTCCTCTCAAGAGGGGGGTAAAAAAAAGCAAAACCTTTTCTGGATCCTGTCTAGTCTAGTACAAAGCTCTGAAGAGAAATAGAATAAAAAACAGGAGACAAGCCATCAGAGACACTCCAGAAATGCCTAGCACAAAGCCTGAACAAAGTTTTGCTCTCTGAAGCTCACAGTGCACCAGAGGATGCACTAGGAAGTCACTCTGGGGGGTGTTGCTCACCCTGAGCTCAGTGTCCACTTAGCAAAGTGGAAGAGAAAGTCCATCCCTTGGCTACCAGCTGGGGGCTGGGCCCAGTAGGCAGGAAGGTGCTGGATATAAAAGTGAACGATGCTTTGTGTTTAAGGTGCTGCCTTTTACCTGTAAATTGTGTGCCTTTCTTATTTTTACTAGACATTTCTCTTGGTTATCAGGTCACCATGGTCACCATCACAGCTTACCTTAAGACACCTTTTTACAGAGATTTTGGGTGTCTCCTGTTTAGAGATTTTCCCACCTGACTTCCAGAAGATTTTAGGGGTGAGATCAAAAACCACAAGCAAACAGGGAAGGTGCTACTTTTGTACATTAATTCTTCTGGCTTTTCTTCTAGGCACATAATCTAGAAATGCCTTATGCCGTGAAACACAGCCCTGCCTAAGGATCCCACACCTGGAAGCCTTCAGAGTCAGAACCCTGCTGGGAAGGCTTAAAGGCTTAAAATTTATAAGCTTTGTGCCAGCCTTAGAAAGGAGATAAATGTCTCTCCAGAATACAGAGTTCTCTCATTTTACCTGTAGCTCTTTTCTCCCTGAAAGAGCTTTTTAGAGAGGGAACATTTTTCCAGCCTGAATGAGATTGACTAGTACCAATAGAAACTAATATGACTAAACCTTGGAATTGCAAAAAGAAAAGATAAATGAGACCCCAGTGTTACCAACAATACAATTAGATGGTTTTCACATGGGACTCTTAACAATAGATGCTTTTCAAGAATAAATCCTTATGCTTTCAAGAAATACGTCTTCTCAATCACCAGCTCTTTTAAGAGGTTCAAGATAAAGGAGTACAAAGCAAATTAATAGAGAACATAATGTCATCACTTAACATTCCTGATATCGATTCCATTTCATTAACTGGTAAGCACTTTATACTCTCACAGAGATCTTTGTCCCTCCTCAGGTATCTAATTACAAGAATAAAAATAACTTTAAAGAATCTTCCCCTTGGAGCTTACCTCTAAATATATTTCCAGAACTATACCTTTTTTTCAGTCAGGATTATTGTAGAAATTTGAGTAGTGAGAAGGGAATGTGACTAGATTTTCTGCAGGCTTGAAGCATTTGATTTGTCTGTTAGAAACACCATCCATAAAACCTGCAGTCCTCATCCTCCAGCAAGAGTGGCAGAGAAAGCCAATAGATGAGTCAGGGTGATATTTACTGTGCCCAAATTAGCAGTGGGTGTGTGCACATCAGCGTGTTTCTTTGAGGGTTGGCTTCCTGTTTGTGGAAGCCATTCCAGGACAAAGCTTGAGCCTTTCTGAGTCATGTTGGCCATTTCACCAGGCTTACACCAGTACTGAGCTGTGTTTTAGCCAGAAGATGGTTGTCTTGCAGTACAACATATACCAGCAATACAGCATTTCTGCCACCCCAGCTGGAGAACAGGACACACTGGAATCATTCTTCATGGCTCTATGACTTCTCTGGCCCTCAGGGTACCCTCTGAAGAACAATCTTGTTAACTCTACATAGCCTTAGATTTCAACAAAGCATAAGGGGTTTCTCATGCAGAACAGATGAATAAAAAAGAGAGAAGACTAAAAAACCTCTCCCTGGCCAGATAAAATTACTCAGGTCTACAGGTAACTTAAAGTTAATAGTGCCTAATAAGAAAGGTCAAGAAGATTTGAGGTATATTTTGATCAAACTTTTTGTCCCCCTCTTCCCTGAATTATTTGCAATACCAACACAAATTTTCAAAGTGTTGAACTGATTTTCAACTGGGTTGTTTTTGCTAAGTGAGATTCATCCACTGATAGCCCTGACTAGAATGGAAATGACAAAATAACTACAGGAAATTGCTTCTTTCTGCTGGTCTCCACAGCAAGTATTTATATGCACAGTTATTAGCACATTTTTCAGAAATGGAAATCATCCAAGAAAATAAGGAAGTACAATATGTCTTAAAAAACTAAATCTGATCCAGTATTTTCAACACAACTTGCAAGACCTGAGGTGTGTGACTCCTGCTGGCACTAGGGAGAGTCACAACCTTGCAGTACAGGTCTTTGAGATGAACATGTCTGAGACCTGATTTCACTAAGCTTTAAACCAGCACTGCCCTGCAAGAGCTTACGGCTTCCTGGGAGTACAGAGGGGAAAGCAAACAAACAAAACCAGTGAAGAGAAAAATCTCTGAATAGCAAAGGGAATACGTGAGGGAAAAGTAAGCAGAAATGACACTATTATTTGCATTCATTGCCTAGAAAATTGGCAGTGATCAAGGCGAGGTCTTTTAATGAATGGCTAATCTGAGTTGTTTTAAATTAAATTCACCTCTGGTATGAGCTGCAACTTTATCTATATACATTTTGACAGAGACTAACTAACTTGAACCCTTTTTATAAGCACCTAAGCATATGTGGTAAAGAATAAACCACTGGAGTGAACTACAGGTATCTACAGTCATATAGTCAGTAGTGTGAAAACCCGTTAATGCACAGCAACCCAAAGGTTCACAGATTACTTAATCCTGTTTTTAAAAGGGCATCACTGGTGGCTACAGTGATTTGCCCTCTAGAAATGCTCACTCTCACTGACTATTGGAAGATTCCTACCAGCCAGAAGTCTAACTAAATTTAGATTAAAAGGTCTCTCAGATAGCCTGACAAGATGAAATAACTTCTGTAGAGTTAAAAATTTGCCTGGAAGGCTTTTCTCAGATGGCATTTTAGAATTATTTTCATTGAAATGAAGATCATTTTATGATTGACTTCAATGGGAGTGCATTCCCATTAATGCCAAACATTTTGAGAATGTTTTATTTGTTATATTCGAGTGTAAAATCACTGATCCTTAAGGAAGTGCTATCAGAAAGAGAGCTGAACTTCCTCCAGTGATTTAATTTGGACTGCAACAAATCTCACTAAAAGAGACAGTTATATCCTGGATATTAAGGCTTTCATGAAGAGGTTCACCAGATTTCACTTCTCTACAAGACCTTGTTTAACTGAAGGGATTTAAAGTAAGTCCTCAAAAAGGGAGCATGTAGAAACTGGCTTGATTGCCTTTTTTTTACCAGCAAGGCACTAGACAACAATGCCTATCACGTTACTGCACAGACTGACATCTAGATGAGAAAGAGCTGGGTATATGACCTGACTTTGTATTTCATTGGAAAATCGTCCTTCCTTTGCCAAAGGCTTCCTCATCATCCTAAAAACAATTGCATCAAGGAGGTAAAGCTGGCTTTTCCTGTAACATACTGAAAAAAAGATAAATTAATTCTTACCCCACTGTTGACTTACAGATACAGCAAAATTCATGCTCTGAAACAGACATCTCAGAAGACATTGAGGACTTCCCAAAGGGAGTCATGGTAGAGTTTTTCCCTCTTCCCCATCCTACCTGCTCCAGAGTCAGCTCTTTAATTCTGGATACACACCGAGAACAAGCAGTGATAAAACCTCCTTGGCAGGATCCTCTCTTCTTGAGTAGCCAATATCTCAGTTGCAATCTCAGGATTGCTGTGAATTGGGACCAGCTATCCTTGCATTCCCTGCACAGGGCCATGGAGCGCACACTGTCACACCAAGGCTGAGATTATAGTCTACCACAATGAGTTTTTACTTTGTCAAGTAAACTATGACACTGACAAATACTATATAATAAAAACATTTCTAATATGAGACCAAAGAAGAGGGTTGCAAGTTTAAATGTCATGGCTAAGGGTACGTTGTTCTCCAAAGCTGAGGGAATATGAGGTGAAAAGAAGATTAAAATCAAGCTGCAAAAATATTAGTGCTTCTAGGCATGTCCGGAAACAACAAAAGAAAGGATTGTGTTTTGTTTGATAGAAGAGAAGGGCACTGCTGCCCAAATTAAAAATAACTGAAGCCATTTCTCTGAATTTACTTCACTACATTGCTGGCTTTATCTCTGCCTGGCTTAAATCTTGAAGTAATTGGAAATCATTTAAGTAGAATAATTCATGCTCATAGCACTTGAGAGTTCAGTTTGGTGAGTTTGTAAGAGTTTTTGCAAAAAGCTTACAGTAGGCCTAAATTTGCATATTTGGACCTTTACTGGGACCAGTGTCTGAGCACAGAGTGGTGTGTTCCCTCTGTGGACACCCCAGGAAACCACAAGGCAAAAAATTAGTGTGTGAGAACTGATGTTTGACATTCCTAGGCCAGGGGCCAACCTGGCAAGCACGCCAGTTGCAAGGTCCAAGCAGAAAAGGTTTAAACTCTAACTTAGCAGCTGCAAGGTCTTTTGAAATGCTATCCTCCAGAAATTATTACCTATTTCGTCTCGGCTTCTGGCAGAGCACACACTCCTCTTGTTAATAAAGCAAAGCATGTCCAAGGAATTCACAGCCACTGGAAAAAAGTCTAATGTAAAGTAGCAATTTAATTTACAGAGCTCCTGATAAAGTCCTTTTACTTTGGGATACGACATGAGGCTGTGACTAACAAGACAACACACTTAACCATGAATAAGGTGTTTATAAAATTCCTTGACTACAAATACAGCAGAGCCAAGGCCATGAATAATTGTGCTCCTGACTGGGCATCTTGCCCAGTCCCAAAATTTGATGCCTTTGGCCCTCCTGCTCCTTTTGCAGGGTGTGCTGGCACTACAGCCAGCCTTCCTTCCTGTGTAAGTCCCCTCCGAAGTGGAGCCTGGTTCCAATCCCACATTTGCTGAGGCATGTGGAAAGCAGCAGCTGCACACACCAAAAGGCCAAAAAACCCAGATCCAACTACTCTGGGCAGTCCTAGCGAGCTACCTCCTGGAAATTACCAGTAACGTACACAAAGATACATCCTAGCAAAATACAGCCTCTCATCTTTTAAAATAGCTCTTTCCACTGACTGGCATGCCTGGGAGCAATGAACAGGTATATGGAAAAGAAGCAAGAGACCCAATGGGCCTGAAACATGGTGAAACGCTTCCCCAGGAAGATACTCCAGAGTGCTCAGTGGTTTTTGGCTTCATATTCAAAGTCTGCTAATTTACATAAATCCTGATCTTCCTACAATTCATGTCTGGTCATGCTCAGCTCTGCTAATATTAAGGATACAGGTTTTTTCACATTGGGTCCTCAGTTCTTTAGCAGTTCTGGACTCCAAGACTTTCCTTCAGCTTCCCATTCCTAATTTTATAAGATTACAGAACACTTGGAAAAATACTAGTTGTTCTATGCCAGAATAAATGAAGGTCACTAGCTATGAGGAATCAACTTGTTATTAAATCTATTTGTGTATCAAAAGAAGGACCCAGACATAAGACTACACCAATTTCAAGAGAAAATTAATAGTGTACTTCTAATATTCATTAGAACTCTATAAATTATGTATAGAGTCATTTTTGTGAGGCCAGAAAACATCATTGGTCATAGTCTGGTTTTTTGTTTGGAACAAGGCAGAAAATGTCACTGAACTCACTCATACATATGTATTTTATATTTTAAAAAAGCCATACATCATCTTTATTTAGCACTTGTAAGAGGTGAAGTGTCCCGCGCAAGCACTGGTGAGTTGTTTCACTGATTGATTAGCCTCTAATGTAAAGATTAAATTTATCTGCTTATCCTCCACCCCCAGTGCTTACTCTCAGACAGCAGAGCCTCTGATGTGTTGTCATCTCTGATAAGAGAACCCTTAGCAGGATGTAGAGCTGGGCAGGGATGGGTGAGGTAAACCAGGCACAACCAGCAGCACAGCCTCCAGATACTGTTCCCCACCTGACCATGTTGTTCTTGTAAGACAAGCTAACCTAGCCCACATTTGGGGATGATCTAAGGCAGTTACACTGCTCCTGGTACCCAGAAACAGCCGCAGAGTGTTCCTACGCAGCATCCTCTCATGGCAACATACGCTGCCAATATCCACAGGCTGCAGGCAGGTGGCAGGGGAAAGGAACTCTTCCCAACACATTGGCAGGAGGCAAGACAGCTCCCAAACTGCAGTCTTTAGTGAAAATACTCCAGAAACTAGCTGCACATGACTTCTTTCCCCACGGTACAGCTCAGCTGGTTCAAATGCCTGAGGAGAACTCCCTCCTCTTCTTACATCATAGCACAGAGATGTGGCCACATAGAAACACCTCATTTTCTTCCTGCACCCACCTCCAGGTGAGCCAGACAGCCTTGGCCTAGCAACCACCTTCTGCTTTGTGCTGCCTCTGACCCACACGTCATCTGCTGCCAGTGCTTTTGTTGCTTCCTTCCAGGTCACTGCCCTGCCTCTAAAAGCACATTCCCTCCACCTTCAAAACCTTGACAGTCTGATTTAAAACAGCTGCTGTCAGCATCCACTGCTGGCAGCCTGATCCTCAACTGACAGCAAAGCAGGTAGTGCTAAAGCTTCCCTTCCTCCTCCCAGTTCCTGCTCTGTGTATGTATTTGCAGTAATAATAAAAGCTCAGGCACCTTCCCCATCACCATTCAAGATGTTATAGAAGCCACAGGAAAAAGCCTTTTCCTCCCTGGTTCTGCTGCTCACTGAACATCTGCCCCCTGCTCGTCCTCACTGCTGCCCAAATAGACTTCTGTAACAAAAGCCAATCAACCTCAGGTAGTTACTGGAGGAGTCAAAGAAGACATGACTGGATTAGGTCACAGTCTGATTGCAGCTCTGAATCTGCCTAGATCCATCAAAACTGATGAAATCTTGTTCCCATCTATTTAGTAGATTATAATAGCAAATGTATTTCCAGCCAAGCATTTTTCTGAAGACCCTGAAAGAATACTTTTCTGAAGACCCTTTCAAAGGAAGAACCCTCTGAAATCTCTTTGCTCAGGAGGGACTGAACATACATTGGACCCTGTTGTGTTGCACCTGACTGATCCTTGTGCATGCAAAACCAGTCATCATCTCTTCAGAGCAGTGCCATTTTCTTCTCTTTCCTAGAGATTCTGGGGATGTGATTCAGCTGATACACACGGTCAATATATGGGACTCTCCCTGAAGATGCAAAAACACATCTCCAGTCATTTCAGCTCTGGCAGCTCAGATAAATCTTACTCTGCATCCAGCCATGGCCAAGACAGAAATGCCTTTTTCAGAGGAAGCTGGTGAGCTTGGCAAAACACATCCGACTGCACCACGAGGGACAGGGGGTGAACAAGTCCAAGGCTGGCAGAACAAGGAGCATCAAAGTAAAAAGCTGCAACATATCCTGCCTGTGATTTTTTGATGGGTGAAATCGGGGCCAAGCTGGACGGGCTTGCCTCAGCCTTCCACTGCAGTCTAGGCAGCCTGTCACACCTCCAGACTGGTGATATATTGTCAGCACTGGCCCTTGATCAGACTCTCCCTGTCATTTCCCTGGGCCAGTACTCTAACATCTGACCAGAAATGCCTCCTTTACCAGATGGAAATGACTGCTAACAGACATAGAGTTAGTCTTGCATATTTGCTATTTATGGTTAAGGAAATGAGGAAAAAATTAAAGGGTTTTTACATATATTGTCAAATTAAAAATGTCTTTTGTTTTTTATGGGGAAGCAATCCATATTTAATACTACATTGTTTCCCTTATGAAACCCTATTTTATTCTTGTGTAATTTTGTGGAAGAAAATTGGTTAAAGTTCCAAATGGCCCAATTCTCTGCTGCGGAAAAATGGTAAATAACTTCTCTGTGAGCATCATTTATTTACTTACAGCTGAATGAAGCTGAAATGGCATTTGTCCTTGCAAGTGACCAAGGGATGTCATTGATACCTTCCATGGGGCTGGGTACCCACCAGGTGGTGAATTCAACTGGCTTTGGCAGCACACACCAAATGGTGCCAGGCAAAGTCCTGCACCTTGATCTGAGGTTCCTTTTTTCAAAGCTTTAGATATTGCTCTTATTTTGAGGGCAAGGACAGCTTTCCTCAGAGCTAACTGGTCAGGATGACCTTAAGGATGCCCTTAAGAGTTCCTTTTCTTTTAAGTGAAGTGGCCCTGCAAATGGCTTATTAAAGTGGCATCAATTTAGCAGTGTTTTTTTGCAGTGGAATTTTGTATTTCAGTTTCCCATGTGGGGTTTTGCACTTCTGTTTTGTGCTCAAGGAGGAGGAGGCAGTTAAAAAAAAAAAGAAAGAGGAGTGAACTAAATATTCATGAGTAGGATAAAGTAACATCCTTCTCTTGAAGCAATGAAACCAAGAAGATTTTAATGGGATTTGACTTCATCTCATATAATCTCAATAATCTACTATATACTTGTATTTTCTTTAAAAAATGTAAAATATTTAATTTTTAAAACCCCCTTTTCTTAGTTTTTCCTGACTTTTTTTTTTACTCTTTCTGGTAGCCAAATAAATTAGTTTCAATAGAACAGTAATATATCAAGTCTCTGTAATAAAGATACTGGGGGAAAATTTGTTTCATTTTTTAGGAGTTCGAGTTTGTTAAAAAGACAGTTCTTCCCTGAGAAATTTGGCAACCTATCTTTGAGTAGAGGGATTACAATATTACCAACAGATTGTGTTTGCTTTGCTGGCCCCACTGATGATGTCTCCACAAATTTGCTTTGTTGAAAGCAAATGTAAGATACACAAAAGGGACCACAATCCTTTCCTGCTTAACTACCACAACCACATCTGCATGTCCTTCTATCTGAACACTGCAGAAAAGGTGTCTTGCCAGCAGAAGGGATAAAGTCTAGAAAGATTCTGTGCATTGATGCAGCACCTCCTTTTCTCCCCACAGACCACCTAATAAATCTTGTATTTCCATACATGTCTCCTCCAGTGTAGACTCTTACTCCTCTCTATATCCACCAACCACCAGAGGCTCTGGAGTATTATGAACTTGGTGATTCCAAGCACAATCATGCCAACCATCCCATGCATGCCACAGCCTTCCTCTCAAACTTGTCATCACCTGTTTGCCTTTGAGAGCTGTCCCCCTCTGCTGAATGTTATTGAAATGTTAGTGCTTCATGGACAACAGAATCCCAGGACGGTTGAGGTCAGAATAAACCTCTGGAGGTCATTCAGAGCTCCAGTCATACGCTACCATGGTTCTATGAGCAGCTGGAGGGTCCCTGCAGCCATGGCCAAAGGAAGCTCTGCACCAGCCACCTTCTTCTGTGTGCAACTTAACGTAAGTTTTCCGATTCATGAACCCATTGGCTCGTTTGTGCTGCTTTTTAGGAAACCTTTCAGGGCTTTTCCTTTTGCATAAGCTTCAACTTCCTAGGAAACTGGGCTAAAAAAAATTCAAAGCATATTAAGTGTCACAGCTAAGATTAGAGCCTGCAGGCAGGGATATGTAAACCAAATGTGTGCTATGAAGGAAGCAACAGTGTAACTGAACCCAACTGGCTCCTCGTGAGCTCCTGAGAATCTTACACAGATTTTAGACCTCTGATGGACTCTCTAGGATGCAGGAATGAACAAATCTTAGGTTTAGGATCAGAAGAAACAGACCCCTGCCAGAGCAAAACAGAAGGACTTGCTTTGATATAGAGGCATGAACTGATGCCTGTATCACATCCTATGATAATTAATTTCATTAACAGGCCTGATATCAATCTCCCATTACTAAAGAAAAGTGTGAGAAACAGCAGAAATTGCTCTCATTAGACATCTGCTCCACCTAGACTGATAAATACTCTGCTCCCGTGCAGGCAGGGCTGCCGGTGTTGGAGAGCAGCTGCACCACTCGCGATGCTGGGAAAATGAGCTTCCTTACAGACCAGCAAAGGCAATGTACTGTGAAGATGCGTGCGAGGACCTGCGCTTTTAAGGGTAAGGAACACTCTGCCTGGCAGCCAGCTGACCTACATTTACAGCTGAAGATGTAAAGCTAACCCACAGGGACTTCTGTCTAACCTACAAACACAGGAGTGCTACTCAAGAAGACCATGTCTTTGAAAACTATAAACTGAGCAGGAGCAGCAGCATGGCAGAGGCTTTTCCTGCTGCCACATGTAAGAAGCAGACCCGTTCAATACACCATGGTAAGCCACTGCCAGCAGAGAAGCACATCCCAGGATAACTCCTACCACCTCAATATGCCTTGCTGCAGGGAGGAAAAGACAGTTTTGCTTTGTAGAGGCAAACAGAGTGAGCAGTGAGATGGCAGCCTGGGCTAAGCTGGGCAAACCAAGCCCTGGGGTCCCATTGCAGGCAGTAAAGCTGCAGCAAAGCCAGCGCTGCTGTGCTGTCTCTGCTGCCAAGCTCATGATATCAAAGCTCACACAAGGAGCAACACCAGCCACAGACACAGCTTGTCACGTGAGCAAGGATAACCTTCAAAAAACAAAGGGGACACACGGTGCATTGTAGGGTTGCTAGGCCGTAAAGAGAGAAGAGGAAGAGAGAGAGGCACAACCTTCCCCAGGCACAGTGGTGATGGTTGCATCAGCAGAAGAGAATCACATGCACTTGGGACCAGGTTTTTAACCCTACCAAACAAAGTAGCTCTGTTGAGATCAGTGCAGTGCTGTTCGACACTGTATGAGGATCTCGCCACTGGCATGAATCAGCCTTTAGAAAAAACAGGCTCCCAGTTAATTTGCTGAGTCCTCCACTCAAAGGACTGATTTTTCTTGAACAGAGCATTCCCAGTCCCTCTGTGGAGCTTCAAGACCACATGGCAGCTAAAGAGTACATGAGCTCTTTTTCCACTGCTACAGTGGTAAAGAAAAGATGTAAAAGCAAAACTGAAAGTTACTATAAGACAAAACTGCGTATCCTAACCCCACCTATCAAAGCCAGACTGTGTTAATTAAGCCACCTTATCTATAGTTAAATTACATCACACCATTTCATCCCTGAATGACAGCTCTATACTTTGGAATTTTATGAGACAAAACCAGAGCAAGGAATAGCTCTGCTGGGCTCTGTCAATGTATGTAAATAACCACAGAAGGAAACAATCATTAATAAAGCCTGGACAGAAAGACATCTCCCGGATTACTCAATATTAATTTCCTTTCCTTTCCTTAGTTTCATTTTTCAGAAATCTAACCATCCTTTATCAAAACTTGACACAGACAAGACTTTTCCTGGGACCATGCAAATACCTGGTGCAGATGCAATAACCTAGGAGCCAGTGCAGCTTAACTGCAGCATGAAGCAGGGACTGACTGCTGAGACACAGCCACGTGTCTTACCTGCAACTCAGAGCTTGTGTTGGTGCAAGTTGCTGCAGCGGGTGTCTATATTTATCACACTTTTGACTGGGTCATGTTTGTTACCTTGGTTCTCAGGTAGAAGTCACCCCCATATTGGATCTTCATGGCATTTCTGTGACACATTGACAGAAAGTGCGATGCCCGTGTATTGGAGCCAACATGGGACATCAGCTTGAACACAAACCGTTCATGTTTTCATGCATCATATCTATGTCCTTCCACCCAGCCAGAGCCTGGTACCATAAAAGAGGGGTAAGAAGTTGACTAAAATACTTTCTTTTTTTAATACGAAAATTTGATGTCCACCATATTAAATAAGGGCAAGAGGAATGAGGTTCAGTTTGCAGACCAAACAGGAACATTTAATATAAAAACCTAATCTGCTGTGATAGAACTGCTTGAGGAAATTTCTGTTTCCTGTATCATGGTTTCTGGAAAATAATTCAAGTCACAGAATAATGGAATCATAGAATATCCTGAGTTGGAAGGGATCCACAAAGACTATTGAGTCCAACTCCTGGCCCTGCACAGGGCAAGTGCTCACTGTTCCTTTCCTGAGACAAGTGCATTTTCCTCCCATCCTTATTTTCAAGCATAATCTTTTATATTAAAAAGGTTGAGGCATTTACCCGTGGCTGTCCTTGACAAATCTTATCAGTTCAGCAAGTCAATTCCAAATTTTACTCCTCACAGATAACATTTCAGCAAGGTCATGATCAGCAATGCTTTGTGGGCAAAGTTAGGCCCGTTTTACTTGTAGGACATAAAGACATTTCTATTCATTCAAGGAAGATGGACGAGAAAAACATTTCAAAAGTGATTACAGGATCCAACATCATAAGCCCCTAAACCACTTTTAAAAGCTAGAAGGTCAGAGGGTTTAAAGCTGCTTTTGACAACTTTTAAATATTTTACCCTAATCTTGAGCTACAGCAATTCACAAGAACCTGAGGAGATGACAGATCATTCTACAGTAAGGAAAAATCTGTCAGACATAATTTTTGTTAGCGACTATCTCCTCTAAGAACAGAGGTAAATTGCCACGTTGCAAATTACATATTCACTAAAACCTATACTAGTCATCTGGATTTATGAAACATTGTAGAACTCTCTCAAGGGAAACCAAAATAACAAGTAGATAATCCTTCTGTAGTCTAACCTGAAAATTATAGGTCTGTAACGTCACATAGAGCATTTTCCTCAAAAAATCCTTCCTAAGAAGCCAGCTGAAAAGAGAAGCCAGGTATGTTGGGGAAACATTTTATATATTAGCACTATAGTATTGGCTGAAAGTTCACATCCCTCCTTGTTTCCAGTGTCTTGTATCTGAGTTCCATGAAACAGCAAATTAAATGATTACATAATCTTTTAAAGTTCCCCACCATTTCAGTTACCTATGTGGAGACCAATTTTTTAAATTTTGTGCCTTGTACTAGTTCTCCATGTGAGAGCCTATTTTAGCCTAGATTCCCACAAATTGCCACATTTTAATGGTTTCTTCATCAAAGGAACAATGCCCATCTGGACACACTTAGCCAGCCACATTTCATCACACACATGACATGATGCTTGGTACAGAAATGCACCATCTGCTTTGGGGCTAAGCCTTCATATTGTGCCCATCTTTTGCTAAAGGTTAAAGGAACACAAATCTTTGCTTATATGGGGTCATGGGTGAGTGAGTCTGTGCAGTTTTGCCATTTGCTGCTGCCAAACCAGAAGCTGAAACTACTCTGGGGTTGCTGACAGTGTTGCAGTTACAAGTGGCCACAGGTTGCTGTCTTACTGATAAAACTTTGCCAAGGAGGGTCCAACAGGCTTTCCCTTCCCCCTGCTTCTGTCCTGCATCTCCTTATCCCTGGAAGGTTCACATGAAAACTGCGAAGAAGGAAACCTCTTTACGTTTGGGGAAGTAGAAGGGTACATCCACACATGCTTTGTAAACACTTCAGTTTACATTAAAGGCACGAGCTGTGGATAATCATTATCATTTTTTGGTAGGAACACCCAGAAAGGTCCCAAACACCGGCTGCCCACTAAGATCAAAGTGACTGCAAGAGCTACACCATAAGGGAGGACATGAGCTGCTCTGGAAAGATCCTATCACCCATTCATCTCTTGTGACTGTGGGCGTAGAAAACAGGGAGACTGGTTGTCGCCTAGCTCCTGTTTTCTCTCAGGCTGCAATCCTCTGCAGATAATAACAAGCAAACTTCAGCAAGCTTTGCTTTCCCAGATGGTATTTCCATGGAGATATTCCTGCATATCTCCAGCTGGTGTCCTGGCTATGGATTTCAGTTTTGCTTCTAAAAGGTATGATAAATAATGTGATTAAAAGCAAATAGGTTGTCTTTATTCCAAGGGATGTGTGTATCAGGCTTGTGGGTTTTTTGGTAATGCATATTTCTCACACACAAAGAAACTCTAATTTTGCTTTGCATTGCTTTCTAAATTTCTTTTCTGGTTATTTTTTATCTGTCCCTGCATACCAGGAATCCTGGAATCTGGATTGTGCACCATGTTAAAACCATCCTCACATATTCTGTGAAAGAATGGAATTTGCTAGTGGGGAAAGACCTTTCCTGGTTTTAGCTGGTGTGATTTGGAATGTGAGGAGATTGCTGCCTCTGCTGTTGAGGTGGGTGCAGCATGTTCCAAGCCTTCAGACTGGAAAGCTCTGAGCTACCTAAGGTACCTTCTCCTGGTAGGGTCCATTCCCTTACTCAAGGCAATATTTTGCTCAGAAAGCCCAGATCAAATGTTAGGTTCTGTATTCCCTGAAAAGAAATGCCTTACTGTTACAGAAGCTACAGAGCATGTGATCAAAGGATGCCATATGGGCCATTTATTAACAATGAAAAATGAATGCACCATTTGTCAGGCTGTAATTGAAACGGAAGAACAATTCCAGTTTTCTCTCCCACTGTTGATCTGGCTATCTGTATCACAGAGCATAAACAGTTTCTTGCCTTATTTCTCCTAGCATGAATCCATAGCACATTAAGTTTACACATGGCTATTGAGAGTAAATATTTCATGTTATGACTCAATAACATGCTGGTATATATGTAAGCTTATTGCCTACCAGCTTCCTATTTACATACATGTTAATGGGATTATGTTTATATACATATAGAGAAATACAAATTCACATCCAAGCTAACCAACAAACCTAACAAAGATAAAAATAAAATCACTGCAGACAGTTTGCATGTCATTCTGAATTCCAACTGTTTTAAAATACTGCTGCAATTTGCAAGTCCACATTCTAAACGAACATGCTGTAAGAACATTGCATAGAAGCTATTTTAAACTGTTGAAAGTCAAATCAAAGTATTTCCCCTTTCTTAACTTGGGTCTAAGCTAAAACCAAAACGTTTCCAAATAAATGTTTTTTTAAGTCAAAGAATCATAGTTTTCTCTTGGAACCATTTCTACAGAATTGCCAAATGTAATCATTAACAAAGATCACAAGCTTTATGATATTTTTAGTTGCCTCTTCTTTCTACTTTTCTCCATTTTCTTGCCTCAAGATAAAATGTCTAGATTTGCCCTTATCTTTTATCTACTCCAACAAAACTGAGAAACTTGCAACATTTACAAGGCCGAGGGAGGCTACTGGGGTGCAAAGCACCACATCAGAGGACTGGGAGCAGAACAGGAAAAAATCTGCCATTCTGTTTTGAGGCTGGCTACAGTCATGGCCTTCCCACTGCTACAAGATGAGGCGCAGGCCAGGATAGGGCAATTCATCCCATGTGACTGATCCCCATCCCCTGCTCTGCCACAGGGCCCTGGGCCACCCTTGCATCTCTGGGACTGCTCACAGAGACCACTACCAGGCACAAGGAACACTCCTGGTGTATCCATTCCACCAGAGCCCAAAGTCAGGCCACCTCTACCTTTGGCTTGACAGTGACAGAAGTCACCCACATTTTGCCTGTTTGTGGCACGTAGAGCGATGGAAAAAGCTCAAAAAACAAGTAAGCAGCCTGTATTCAGCTCTTTCAGGGCTACTATTTTGCAGGAATACACCAGCAGCACATCAGTAACAGGGTTTCAAAAAGCCCTTTGAAGAAGGAAGAGGATCAGTCATTCCCCTCCAAATAAATTGCATCCTACTTAGTGGCAAAACTCTATTTCTACCATGGGTTACCTTCAATGCTTCTCATTTAAATCTAAAACTAGCAAAATTCACATCTTCATGCACAGTTTCCTCCCCTTTTTCTTCCTTTCCAGTATTAAAACTGTAACAGCCACAGATTGCAACTTCACAGATGCATGTCTGACATTAATACAAAAAAATTCCCCAGGAGGATGAACAGGTACCAAGGTGGTATGACCATACTATGTTTTTCACATTTGTTAAACTTAAATCTTAACCTGAAATAAGTTCTAATTCAGATTCCACAAGAAAATCCCAGGAAATCAAAAACACATCTATAAAACTAGGTATAAAACAACCTCATCTTCCATATAATGACAGAGCCTGTGATTTCTACAAGGGATGTTTGAAATCCAGTGAGCATAAATGTCAGTTTCCCATGGCTCCTTGAAAGCCTCAGCCAGCAAGGACAGGAGCAGGAGTGGTGCAGAAACCCAGGGATAAACAAAACCACAGTTTAGACTATTTACAGGGCCAAACAAATGTTTAGAAGACACAGAACCAAAGTTTGTCAATGCTACAATTGCACAAAAGTCATACTAAAGCATATTTGCTGTATCATTTCTCATTAATACAAGGTCCTACCTCATTCTCATAACCACAGGTGATAACAGGGCCACATGACTTCATGGACTGCCATTCCACTTGCCATGGGAGCCAGCTGAACAAGCTCTTTCCTTCTGAGCTGAAATACAGATGGAACTGCACCAAGTGAGACCTCTCTTCCCCACTTGGACATAATGGGGAGACTCTTCATTACAACTACAGCTGCAAATCAAAGTTCATGTCACTCCTGCACCTACAAACTTGGCCCTCCCACTCTGTCCTCTTCCCAGAGAACTCAAAACATAACTTCAACACAGCCTGGAAAGGCAGCTGTGATGCAGGTGATTCCAAGAGGCTACAGGCAGCCCCATGCCATCTATTTCTGCCTCCCTAAGGAACCCACTGCATTCCAGGCCGGAATGGTACTGCAAAGCTATTCCAGCCAAGGCAAATCATGAAGCTGCTCAGGTTCCCCCTTGGCCCTCAGGAAGAAGAATGAAAAAAAGCAGCATTGCCATCAACAGTTGTGCTATGCACAGCCCAAGAGAACGCAAAGTTCTAGCTTGGGAAATTTTTGGGCACATAGCTTTACTCAGCTTTAATTTAATACTTCGTCTTAGGTCTGAGGAAGCAAGATTGTCCCTGCATTATGTTCAGCAGGGATCTGTTTGCAGAAAACACTGACACCCCACTTCCTGCACTACCCCTCCTAAAAAATCCCCTATGAAATATTAGAGTGAGGTATTTTGAACAAGTAGAGTGATAAAATGTTGTTTCCCAGAGCTGTCAAAAATACACATTTTCAAAATCCACTCCAAGTATCAGGGGCACTGCAGGTTGTTAGAGTGAAACTCAGGTTATTTAGTATGATTTTTGAAGCAGCAGGTATGATGTACTCTCAGGATTAGCTGCGTCTTGTATATTATAGGACTGCTGCAGTCTAAAAAGCTGCATTCCTTCATTCTGTTCCAGTGCTGCTGGTCAGCCACCAATTCCTTAGGTAGAGATATTTTTGGGGGCTCTTCAGAAATGTTTATCTGGAGACCTCTTTGCAACTGATGTAGGTGCAATGCAGTATCCTGCCACTTTGAGCACCACACACTTTGGGGGCTACATTAAAAACATTCCTTCCTTTGCTCTGCCCTATTTTTGCTCTGTGGCAAAGCACAACTTGCAAAATGATCCATAGCATCAAACTTCACAGAAGTTACCCTTAAAAAAGAGAGGGCAAGATTAATCAGCAATTTTTAGAAGACTTGAGCAAATATTAGCAAGCAGCTCTGGTATTTTTGAGTTTCCACTAGCAAAATAATAAAACCAAAGAAAACATTTTAATATCAACATCTCACAGCTGTGTTTTGCTCTCTCATGGCTAAAAGCTTAAATCAATGTGTTGCAGCACAAGAAATAACCAGAGTAGGACACAAATGCAGTGTTTTAACTTGGATCATTGCAACAGTAAATGGAGCATTTTGTGACAGCAAGCCATTTACCAAGTACATTTTCACATAATTAAGCAGCAAACGAGACACAGTCCACAGAAGCCTCACATTTAATTGTGTCAGCAATTAGATCATAAAGCACTTTACGCATATAGACGTGGCTATACGGACCTGTCCTTCTGTACTCACCGTGCAGCAAGGCATGGGTGTTACGCTGGTCTCCAAACAATTGCTTTAGAGCCCCAGGCAGAGCAACCTTCCTCTCACTCTCATCTCGGGCAAGTCAGTGTTTCTGGAAGGTGGCCAGGCAAGATCAGATTCATCAGCCAATAAAATTGTCTAAAGCTGCCGTTCCACAGGAGACTGTTCCTCTGGCTGCAGCCTCAGGAGCAGCCAATAAAGGAGAAAATCAGCATCAGAGTGCAGGCAAGCGTTTTGCCCCACACTAAGGGTCTGCTCTCCAAAAATCCAGTTTCCCCCTGCCTGTGCTGCTGTACACAGCTATCCTGCATGAAAAACAACTTGCACTTGGCTTGCCTGGCTAAAAAAGGTGCACAGCTATTCTGAACACGGACAAGGGTAAAGGAATCAGTCAGGCAGGTGCTTGATGAGCTGGGAAGCAATACAGTGGCATTCAGAGCCACGGATTCATGCTGCTAGAGGGTACCACAGCAGACCTAGCTTTCTGTGGGACACTGGGAATTACTGCTCACACAACATAACTTCACTAGAAGACAGACAGCTCGTGGTGGGCAATGTGGAGACTATGAAAACCTTACTCCTATTTTATTTTCCAGAGCTGGTCCTGCTGCAATGGCTGTGGGAAGCCATCCTGTCCTCAGCCGCACATGTTTGTCTTGGACTTCATTGCCATTCATTGCCATTGATTTCAGCCTGCCAGTCCTACGGCAGCAGCAAAATATCCCAGCGTGCAACAATGCTTCACAGAGGAGCTGTCTGAAATCCTGGGATCCTTAGGGCTTGCCTTTCCTTGGAAAAACAAAAAAAAGTCAGTCAAAAAAAAAATCAGTCTTACCATATGTTATCTAACCAACAGTAAAACCTAAAGGTGACAAGTCATCTGTGGCAGTTATGCATGAAAGCAGGTTAAGAAAGGCCTTTGGAGGTCGTTACTTGTAATAACAATCTGAAGAAGACGAGGCCTACGTGTCATCAAACGGAATACATATATTTTGCCAGCAGATGACATGTTTTGCCACAAAATCTTAGTGGATAAAGAGCAGAGGTGGTCTCTGCACACTATTTTACTGCCTTGCTGGCACTTACTTCCCCTAACCTCTCTGAGGTTAAAAACTATTTGGATTTGTTTCCACAGAAATTTTGCACCAAGGTGTTTTATCTGCAAAGCTGAGTTGCCACCCAGTCTGAGGAGAGCCCTGGTGAAAGACCACATTCCCAGCAACATTTCTTTCAGTCTCCTGACAAAAATGAAAAGCAAATACCATTCAGTATTCATCGGTAACTTTACATACCCTCACTTGCATGTACTAGAGGACAAAGTTGTCTGTAGTGCAGACAGCCCTTCGGAATGTTAAGACCTTGTAAAAAGCTACTCTGCGCCTTGAAATGGGAAGGGATTCTTCATGAAAAAGCAAATGATAAGGAAAAAAGATTAGAATATGAAAATTGAAAATTAGAATAGATTAGATATTAGACTAGGGTCAGCAAGACTGTCATTAACAATAACTGGTTTTCATTTTCATGTGCCATTGCCTTTAATCTCCTGTTTCATATGGATATATTTTTACATATTTATGCGAGACCGCTGCTCTCTTTTTACATATTTATGTGAAACCTCTCCTTTCATGCTGGTGCTACAGCTCTTTGGAGGACAACAAACCTCCATGTTTCCCCCAGAGCTCTGAAGGTTGTATTACACTGGGGGAGCTGGAAAAGAGGCTCCTCAAGAGCCACACTGCTAAAATCAGGCAGCACAGAGGCAGAGCCTAACCAAATTCAGCAGCCTGGACTTTGTACTCTGATCTTGAAAAGCTACATGTGCAAGCATTTATGATCTGGATTTTCCTTTGATGTAAATTGGCATAGACCCATGTCAATTCACACGGGCTTTTCTTCCAGCTGGGGATCCTCTGCTATCTCTGGAAAACACAGGGTTCCATTTGGAGCCATGGTTTGCTGCCACATTGCACATTGAAGGGCAGTGCTGGGCAGGGAGTACACACCAACCTGAAGGCAAGTACATGCTGAGGGCTCCCTCAGATAGGGTCTTGGGGCTTGGAAAGAGGCCTCTCAAGCAGCGACTTCAGAAAACAGTGCCTTGGCTGAGAAGAGGCAGCCAAGTTGGACGTGCGTTTCCTCAGAGCAGCTGGCTTAAGGAAACTGAGGGACATTTGACAGCAGGTGAGGAGCCCCCTTACCTTTGGGAGCAGGAGAGCACAAAGCCAGCAGCAGGCCAGGACCCAGACCAGTGACATACTAAAGAGGGGGTTGCCAAGCAGGTTCCCAGAGCAGCCTGTCTCCAGAAACATCTTCATTTTTACATAGCTGAAAAGAAAAAAAATCAGTCAGCCAGGCAGCTGTGCTGGTGTCCCATGCCACTGGCAAGTACTGGGTTGATTTAGGCTGGAAGTTGTGCACACTCTGGTAAAAACCTGGTGAACACACATATTTTCTTGTTCTGTGTGTTTGGAATGAAGTGAAAACTGCACAGAGAGGTTCTGCTGCAGGGTTTTGTTTATCACTCATCACAAACTTCAGTTTCAGGATTTAAATGCAGTAATGGAGAACATTTTCTAAGCTGCTTTCTACAGATATTTGAGGTGGTTTGGGCTCTAATTAATTTGGAACAGGGCAGGGAGATCAGAAATTTTCCTTCTCTCTCTCTCACATCCCTGTGTCCCACTTTAATTTTAAAGTGGTAAGGCCCATCTAGATTAAGGCACTAGGAGGGAGAAGGAAGAGAAAGAAATCTAGCTGAATTAGAGATCGCTGACAGGGCATTTCATCAACCTAATTGTATACTCAAAGCTTTTTAGAATCCACAGCAAGAGTGGCCATGCAAATCAGTGAGTCATTGCAACAGCTGAAAGGGAAAAACCCTACACAAAATAAAAAGGAAAAAAGAAAAAGAAAAGCAGAACTCTGCTCATCTGCTGAACCTGCTCAGTGAGGAGATTCCATAGTGTGCTTGTGCTTTACCTAGCCATAGCCCATTTTTATTCTCTTTAGCACATTTATCCTTTGTGAACTCTGTGAACTAGGGTGTTCCTTCTGGGAAAGCTACATCACTTTCTTACTACTAGAACAGCCCAGGAGCATGCTATGACACTTCAAGGAACTGAAGCATATCTTTGTAGTTAGAGCTAAGGCTGTTAAATCTGCATTGGCTTCTCTGTAACAGAAGATCAAAAGCTGCTTCCCTCTCCCCCATCTCCTCCAGCACCTGGATACACAGCTGGCATCCGTGTGTCCTCAGTGAGGGGGTTGGGCAGTCACAATATTTTAACAGCAGTATTCTGGTTTTGTATGTTTTATGGGCTCAGTGTTTGCACGGTGCTTTAATACTTATATTTTTTAATATATAGATGACCTCAGTGTTAAAAGAGAACTTATTGATTTTTGGGAGAAAACTGTTCTACACTCAGCCCTTGACACCTATTTTGATCATAAAGGACAGCAGGATGCTGTGACTTTCTGTAGTTTCACCTTTTCTAGTAAGGAGAGATGAAAGGCCACATATATGAAAAAATAGTAAAACAATCAGAAGAACTCAGGCTGTTTTTTTCACCCACCTCAAAACTAAGCAGTCCCTGCTTCTTGAGACTCCAGAAACATGGAGAAATCCAAGTGCAATATATCCCAGAAAGCAGGCATTGGTCCTACAGTACAAAAAAAGCAGCCTTCAAGGGAGTAACAGAAAATTATTTCTCTGTGAATTGTGTACCCTGTGAGAAGTTAAATACACTCTCTTGGAGCAGGCAAGACACCCAGGGGCCCTTGCTTTGAGGGGGAAGGCTGCTTTGGAGTGAGCAGAATGTGGAAGGAGAGACAAGACTGAAGAATTGGTGTTTCAGTGCTCAGCTCCAGGCTGCTTCACACAGTCCTACTCCATCAGCCGCCTGTGATGAGCAAAAGGGATGAGACCAACTCTGCCAAAGCTGGGGGTTTTGTGTGGCAGGTATGTGTAATAAACATCTTCTGTGTATGGTGTCCTGTGATCTATCACGACAGACACCTAACTTATCTGTTAACAAAGGAAAGGAGACCTTAAGTGATTCACAGCTGGGGAAATAAGAAACAAGTCATGTTGCTCAGAGCTCTGATTCAGATGAAGCAACTCTGCAAGTCTAATAATGCTGCTTTTGGCCTTTAGTGTTATTTATGGGAAAAGTGAATTTGAACAGACCTGCTGGGTTTGTTCAATGAAAGGAAGGGACTTGGTTTTTGTTTACACACACACACCCCTCCTTAAATGTTTGACACTGTAGTATAGAGTGGATGCCCTCTGTTTGGCAGCTTCATTACCATCTGTAACGAATGTAACATCTTATAAATAATTTATGTTGCAACAGCAAATATAGTTTAGAAGAAAGAAAACGTTTAGGGAATCTGGGTTCAGAAAAGGCTAGAGTGAGTCAACACGGGCCTCTGTGTTTCCATGGAATTAAGAGCATTACCCTACCCGCCTTAACTGCAGTCAAAGAGCAGCCCAAGTGACCAGGCAGGAAATATTGTATCAGATTATCAGAAAGGGAAGAAGAGCACTAAGAAGGGAGGGAGATCTCCCAGGCAGGGAGCATGCTGGACTGGGACCCAGCAGGAGCCAAACTTGCTTTCCACCTCAGTTGCTGATTTCTGTCCCACTCTAGGCTGACCCCTAACTGTGAGGGGGAGGAAATCTATATAATAAATGCAAAATTTTAGCAAACAGCTGTTCTGGGGTCAATACCTTGTCACATCCCATTTTCTGGTTGTTGAAACAAAGTTTACCCATGCTTACTCTGCTGCACTTGGACTAATTCATCATGCATTATGTATGTTCCTTCGTCTCAGAGTTTAATTATTTATGAATCCCTCCACCCTCACCTTCTTTCCCCTTCCACGTGCACAAGGACCAGCACAATTCATCAACTCAAGTCCTCCATCACCACCAGCTCTCCAAGGTGTAAGCCTGCAGCCTGGCCCAGCTCCGGACAGGGCTGGCTCCTGCCAGAGATCCCCAAATCCATGTGTTTACTGACTGGTTTGCCTCAGACCTTGTGAAGGCATAGAAGCACTGCTTTAGACCTGGCTGCTGCTGCACAGAAATGTCATCTCCCCTGAGGCTCATTAACAGCCCTCCTGTCCCTCGAGCGGATGCTGTGGCCTGTGGGCAACCCAGCGTAACCCCTAAAAGTGTGGGGTGGCCACCAAGGCGTGCACCAGAAACCCCAAAGTGAGGTTTGAAACAAATTCTCCTCAGCCCCCACAGTGGCAGGAACCCCGAGGAGCCGCCTCAGGGCCCTGAGGGCCCTCTCGCCTGGGACAGGACTCGCTGTTTCTCCCAGCACCATTTTCACTCCATTTCTGTCTGGAGAGAAATGTCTGAAGAAGGCAAACCTACCTGCTGGGTGCCAGCTTACACAGGGGCCGTGCCAGTCCTGTCCCCAGCAATGGCAGGAGTGGGGCACAGCGGATGTGGCCAGGTCGGACGAGGAGCCAGGGCCTGATGGCGGCGGGGTGGCCGGGAGGACATCCATGCCTGGTGTGCTGCTCAGGCGCTGGCAGCAGAGGAGAGGCCACCGTGAGGAGAGAGGCCAGGGGCTGGCCTGTGATGGACCCGGCCGGCTCCAGCCCATTCCTCCCCAGCCACACCACCGTGCACTGCCTGGCCCTGAAACTGGTGCTGCCTCTGGGAAGAAGTCCTCCAGGGAGAGCACAACTCTCACCAACACTGAGGAGTGAGGGACACAGCGTGGGGAACAGCCCCGACAGCAGCCTGGGGTGGACAAGAGGCAAGGCAGCATGAGGACCATTTATAAACCCATGGAATGAGGAATTACACACAGCACAGTAGCTTTTTCTGAGAGCCAGGGTCTTAAAGCTGTTCTCAACTGCCAGTGCCATGGGAATCACGATTTGGCTCAGGTGTGTTCTCAACAGGATCATGCATGAGAGCCATGAAGCATAAGAAAGCACTTGATGCCAGCCCAGTCCTTCCAAGTCAGCTCCCAGCATGCAAGTCCAGCCAAACTGAGAAAAAGTACAAAATTATTACTGGTTTCTGTAAGTGCCATATACTATTACTTGCATTTATTCCAGCCCCCATTCCTAAACACCCACAAATAGATTTGTTTTTAAAAAACCAGAGCACTTCTCTTTTTAGTAGCAGTGACATCCCAGAGTGTAGAAGAGGTTTAATCTGCTGTCACCACTGCTGTCCTGGGCCAGTGCCCTCACCTGCGCTGTACTGCTACTTCATTCAGCACAGAATGCCTCAGTCAGGACCACTGCCAAATGCATCAAGTATAAAGTGCTTTTTGTAACTTTTAAGACTTCCCCTCCAGCTTGTACAACATTGCTCAGCTGATCTCTTAATTTCCTACATGCAAAAATCGAGTTCTTTGTTCTGAAACCACACAGCTTTCATCTGCTGCCAAAAGGGAATCCATCTGGGTGGCGTGACTTCCACCCTTTGAAATGAGTCCTCCCCACACCCGTTAGCAGACGGGAGGCATGTGGCCACAATTCAGGATGCCTGCCTGGTTTTGGTTTAGCAGGGAAGCAGGGAGGATTGGAGAGAGCAGGCATTCTCACCCTAGTCACAAATCCTTCTAAAACTCACAGGATGGGGTGGGATTTCCCCAGGTATAGCAAGACCCTACCTACCACTGTCCTTTCCATTTGGTTTCTGCCTTTGCTGTGAATTTAGTTAGAGGAAAAGATGGCATTTCATTTAACTGTAGAAGCTATTTTGGGTTTTTCCATCCCTTAGTGCACTATGGCATTGGTTTCTTGTGCTGTAGCTCTGCTTGCCGCAGAGAGCCCAGGGCTGCTGCTGGGGACTGGCCTATGATGGAGAGAAAGCTTTTGCAAGGCATGACTGTGAAACACTGCTCTGTCCACTGCAACTTTTTGGGCTGGCCCCTCTACTGCTTTTGCAGGGCAAGAACCAGATCATAAAGCCAGACACATCCTACGGCAAATTATCTACCCCAAACGTCTCGTCCCCCACCCACAGTCCTTAGTCCCAGCAGGTCCTGCTTGCCTGGCCACCCTCACACCTGCTGCCTGTGACTCGGTGCAGCTCAGACCCCCATCTTCTCTTTCAGTTTCATTGCTGAGGCTATTTCTTGCAGTAATTAGTCAATTGATTCCCCCATATGTGAACACTGAGGCATCCTGAGACTGTCACTTCAAAGGGCTTTTGTCAGATCTGTCACCAATAATTAAAGCATCTCCACCCAAGCAGACTGCGCTTTTGATCAAGGATAAGCAGTTTGCTCCTGACTGTGGGCCAAGGAAAGCCATAATTTGATCACAGCACTGGCAGATGTCCTAGTGAACAGGGGAAACTCACTTTGTTATGCTTACTAGCTCCTGCCTTTCAATCATGGGAAATCATAATTTGACTATTAGCATCTAAGAATCTTCCTTACACACCAGCAAAGTTAAAAGGCCACTGTCAGCTTGGAACATGATGCCTTTCCTCTGGAAGCTGATGAGAGGCTTCACACTAATCTCTCCCTGATGTTTGCCTATTGGTTTCCGGTACAGTCACAGGTTATTGAGATGTTATATTTTTTGCAATGGAAGTTTTTAGCTCTGCAGAAATTATTTACTTTTTCCTTTCTCTGTTGTGTGAAACAAGAAGAAGCATCACAGCTTCACTTCTGCAAATACACCTGCAATCAAAGACATAGGTTTTCCACACCACAGCCCGTCAGCACAGCAAGAATGCTTTCTGCTTCCCCCAGCCTTGAGAAAGCAATTCATCCCCACAACACAGCTGCTAGCAAAGACATCAGTTCATTTTGCAACTTCTTTTTGGGGTATTTCAAACACGATTTTTTTGCCTTTATTAATGATACCAACATTGAATCACCTACAAAACCCTCTGATTTTATTCCTACTCTACCCATTTTGCTGAAAGGAACTACTTCTGAGCAGTTTGAAAATTGCCTTCAAATGTCTCCTAAAAATTTTGTATCTACGAAGTCTGAAAAACGGTAAACAAATTGCAAATGCTGCTTATTAGAGTGACCATGGTCACCACACTACTGTCTCATGCCTCAGCTGGTGGTTGCATTTATCTCCTGCCTCTGGCCATATCACTGATTGCAAACTCTAATCAGGAAATGGTTCTTCCCTCCTTGGCAGCTGTGTCCTCAGCCGAGAGGAAGCATCCACCCGAGTCCTCCAGAGCCATCCTGCCTTTTCCAAAATAAACTAAACAGCAAAGTCCTTGGAAGTTGAAATGTCTGCTAAGTGAAAGCTCAACCCCAAGAAAACAGCAGTGTTGTGTTTGCTCTGGATGCAGAGAGCAGTCTCTGCAGACTGTGATGCTGCTTGGTGTGTTTTCACAGAGATTCTGGCTCTACCTTGTAAAAGCATTTACAACATATTGATCACTTCATGTAATAAATTGCAACTACAACAATGTTTTATCTGGAACCAATTGACCATAGTTCATCAAACAATACTTCCATGTACTTCTAATATCAAAAGCCAAAGACTTTGAGAGAGCTGTAAGGCTCTGGTTTGGTAATAACATTGTGCCTTCCTCAGGCTGTCTTATAAAATTTCATTGCAATAGAATAATGTAGCCAGAGAGAAAAAAATTAAAAATAAAAAGTAAAAAGATATCTAATTTCTGTCTGTGAAATGGAAAGTGGATAACCTAAATATATGTGATGGATGGCTCAGTGCAATGCTCTTCAGGAAAGAGCATATACTTTCTACAGCTCTTTAGAATAAGGTCCTAACTCGAATCTATAAATCAGGTAAGAGAATACTGTGTAAAAAATACACATCTTGAAATAGCTCAACAAATGGAATACTAAAATCTAGATATATGAGAGCTGTTGGGGTGAGGGGAACTTGCCTTCAGTTCTATGTGGCTCAGAATAGCATCTGCAGAACATTTAAAAGGATATAACTGATTGACATCCATATACGTTCGGATTCCCTGTTCTCTGTCCCATCCTTTTCTGTGTGCTTAACATTGCTAAAAAAAAGAAAAAAAAAAAAAAA
>WEKY01001796.1:0-26614 GCA_013390045.1 Picathartes gymnocephalus | reverse complement strand
AAAAAGAAAGAAAAAGTAAGCTTGGTTTGCCAAGGCCCTGTGCAAACTGCCTGCCCTGGGTATGCTTACATTCCCTCTCTGGTCTGACTTGCAAGAATAGGGAATAGGAGAGGAGAGAGGTCATGTTCCACATGTGACAGGAACCAGAGCTTTATTTGGATTTCTCAGTATTTCTGTCCCTTTCACTAAAAAACACATTTTAGGAAACAGACATGGAATATTTTCTTAAGTCCTGATTGAAACACCCATGTTCATCTTTACCTTCAATTGCTTTAAAAATATATCCAAATGGTGAATAAATAAAATAGAAAGAAATTCACAAGAAAGACTTTTTTTTTTCAGGTGGAACTGTTCAAATCTTTCTTTAGTGGCATTTTTTAAAGGCAACACTTTAAAATGATAAAAAGCTCATTTTCAAAATACCAAGGGGCAACATCAAGTGTCTTAACAGAAATAACATGTCTGGTATTAATGTGATATCAGTGAGCTTGACACAAGAAAATACTGATTGTAGCAAACACTATGAAATGTATTTTCTAGCAACTCAGCCACATTTTAGGAGATCTTCATGCAGAGGAAATCAATTCAGTAGCTTTAGACCTGGCTTATAATTAAATTACAATGAGTTTAAAGGTTTGATGGATCCATATTGGTCACAAATTTTTCTCTGTATTTTGCTAAGTGGCCTCCAGAGCTCAGCTTTCCTTCAGCACGTGACAACCTGGCCTGTCACCATCAGTACTGGGAGCATCACTCAGAGCTGTTCAGCTCAGCCAAATCCTGCTCAGAGCACATCTTCCACAGCACCAGTGCTGATACACGAGCATGGGAAGTTCTGATGTGAAATGTTATTTCCAGGTTTGATTTATTCCTTGCTCAAAGGCTGAAGGACTTGTAAGCAGTTGGGCAGTTGCAGATACCTCTTCCACAAGATTTAGAGCTGTCTCACACACCCATCTCCATTATTGCCTCATTTGTAGAAAATGTATCTATCACTAGAGCTTTGTATTGAAATCTCACCGTATTTCAAAGGGGAGAGAGAGGAAGCCAAAGTAACTCAGCAGATGTTGTCGGATGCATTAAAAGCTGCATTTAAAATCTCCCCAAGGACCTGTGTTAAAAAAAAGGCAGGGAAAAGTCATATTAAGTGTTACACACACACAAACAGATCCATTAAATGAAACAGCCTTTTAACTGTTATTCATATTGAGTAGTACGAGCAAGCATGTCACTGTTTGCTATCTTTATTGATGTATCTGCACTGTGTTCAGCAATCCTATAAATCTGTTATTGCTGGGAACAGCTGTGCAGCAGACTGATAAGCTGGGAAATGAGCACACAGCTGGTAATGCTGAATAACCAGCTCCAGACTAGTCCCAGCCAGAGCCCTTACACTTTGGAATACACACACCATTGGAAAATGCCTCGGTATCAGCAACATGGAAGCATAAGAGCACTTCCCAAGGTAGCAAAGGATTATTTGGCATTATCGGGTTATTGCTGAGTTTAAGAGTTTCTGAAAAAAAGTCATCTGATCGGGTGTACAACACTACATATCCCTGTGGAGCAGGCAGACGGCCATAGGCAGGCACAGTGTCCTGGCCTTAACGAGTGACATGGGCCACGGCAAGGAAGGGGAAACAGCACAAGAAGTGGAGGGAGGTTATTAGAATCTGGGAAGTGAAAAAGGAGCAGTCTGGCAGGAAAAGCTCTCCCTGGAAAGACCAGTGGTATCATGTGCCATCTGGAGGCTTAAACCAGAAATGAACAGGATATATTTCCTTTCTGGAGTGACAACAATCACCTTTTAGGTAGATACATACCTTAATCAGAGCTGACATTAGACCATTATCAAAAAGCCTATTTTCTTTCTGATAGCATATTGCTGACTCTGGAAGCACCACATCAAAAATCTGCCAGACAAAAAAAACAAAACAAGTCTAGAAACCCCTTAGAGAGGATCCATGATTTCCTGTCCATCCTGCCCTGCCGTGAAACAAGGGCACAGCCTGGCACTGTGTGTGAGGAGTGCTCTGGCCCTCACACACAGCTCTTGTGTGTACCTAGAAATCCTCCTGTCAGCACTATTAATATACCAGGGATGTCCACGAGACATCAGCATTACACTTGGAACATTGCTTCAATCTAGCTTTTCTCTGATTACTTGGGAAGTCAGAGATAAAATGTGAATTCAAGTCACTCACTTGGGATCAAACTTGACTGTCTTTTCTCAGCAAGAAGGGATAATTTGCTAACTTTGCTTCCGGCTGCCAGGCAATTATGTATATTAATTTAAAATGAAATAAACCCAGGGCAAGCAACTTGAATGAATAAATCGGGGTTCTGCTAAGTAACAGGGACGAAGAACAGGCCTGGATTCCTAATCTTTTTCTTCAGATCTAAGAAATAGCTTAAGAAGAGCTCCCAGCTTCTCCCCCACGTAAGATGTACCAACAGCTCCTTCTCTTCAGCCAACAAGGCAGGCAGGAAGCAGCTCCTCCTGGTGCTTCCAGCTCGGGTTTTCTGCTTCATTTGCCTCCTCCTCCCTTGCAGGCACGAGGCTGGCACAGGCAAGGGGTTTGCCTTGTCCAAGGGTAAGGAAAATGGAATGAAATGCAAGATTGGAGAGAGGCATCGTTTGGCACCAACACCAAAAACACTTCTGCAAAGTGCTGAAAATGGAACAGTTTACAGGCAGAGGTTTTTCAACAACACGAGCTCTTATGAGAGGAGCTGAAAGGGACTCCCTGAAGCAGTGCCACAGTAAAAGAAGAAAAGAAGTACAGTAACTTTGCTGATGAGTACACGAAGTGGAGAATACTGTACCTGCTCACCTGAGAAGCAAGGAAACTGTTAGTCTTCACTTGTCCCTCATTCCACCCCTCGACCATAGCGATTGCATCTGCATTTTTTAATTAGTTTTTACCCAGAACACCCAGGAGCTGTTAAGATCTTGGCTTTTTCTTTTTGCTTCAGACCAACACATTGTGCAAAGTTTTCAGGTGTTTCTCCCTCCCAAACCTCCGTTTCTGACGCTCTTCTACAGAAACACCCTCATGTTCATCTCCAAACTCCATTTGCTGCCTGATAACAGCCAGCCAGGAAGGGCACGCAAGGGCAGCATCAATACATCCCATTGATCAAGCCAAGAACAGGAAAGAAGCATTACATCCTCTCCTCTCTGACCTCCCTCTCTTGAATCTCCAAGGCAGTAAAACTAACTAACACATGACAAGACCAGGTAAAAATACGATTTCTAGATATTCAGGTTCAGCTCTACCCACCTGAACAGACTAAGGCTCCAAATGACAGCCAGAACACTTGGCTTTCCTGAAGTTCTAATATCACAAGGATAAGACCACCATCATGTGGCTGGCACATGGTCCCACTGAACAATGACAAGACAATCACACTTGGCTCTCCCCATCTCACCATGCAGTCGTTTCAAGAAAACACAGCAGTTGCCACAGAGGATCACAAGGTTTTAGTTTGGTGTAAGCAGCCTGGAGCACTGGAGAGCTGCTGAGTGCCACTATCACCGCCAGGCATGTGATCCTCCTCAGGAGTGATTCAGATGGCAGCCAGGAATGGCAACTAAGAATTTTAGGAAAAAGGGACTTAACTGAGGTAATCTTCAATGCATCTAGAGACAGGTGATCTGTAATCCACCAGCCAGCTATAACATTCCAAAGATATTTCTGCATCCCCTTTTATCACCACCTCCAGACAATACAATGTCTTCAAGAGATGAAAAAGTCCTCACTCTTGTTTCTCTAGAAGTAAACAAGTCCTAGAAACACTGGTCCTCCCACAAGGCAAGGCTACTTCAGCAAGCGGAAAACTTTTGATGGAACTTGGATGATGGTCTGTTTCTTTACACCTGGTATCAAGTTGTTCATTTAGAGAAGCTACCAAGTGCTAGGACACATTAACATCAGACCCAGGACCTGCCAGGGAAGTCTGAATGACAGATTAACGCCCACCCAGGGAGCCCTAGTGACTGCAATACACAACTGGCTCAAGTGCCACTGCAGGGGATGGGAGCCCACTTTCCATTATAAAGCCCTTCTAAATAAAATGAGTATTTTAGCAAATTAATTTTATTCAAAATGAAATCTCAACCAAGGAAAAATAAGACAAAAACTGCTCTAGGATTATGTTTTTTAATTGTTATTTTTATGTTTTTAAGAACAAATCAAACCATTAAAAATATTACAGACATGTATTGAAATTTCCTGTACAACAAATACGAAAACAATAAAATTTGTACATCATTTCATTCAACAGTCACTTATTTGAAACACATCAACTTTTCCCTTCTTAAGGAGGTCCCACATGGGAAAAAAGAGTAAAATAGAAATGCAAGAGATGCAATTGTCACACACTGGAGCTTTCAGTGGACAGCTTTAAATATGCAACAGTGAGAGAAAACACTGACCAAAGAGACAGATCTCAGCAATTATAACACAGAGAACATCAGAGGGCAGGGAGAAAACATTTGCAGGAATTCAAGTCATCTTGACCAAGACAGATCCACAAGGTAGTGGAGCATTACCTGTAGTCCTCCTTTTCCTGCACAGACATTCTATAAGCAATGTCCTACTTATTCACACTGACACTACGCCCAAATATATAACAGTTTCAGCCTTACCAACTTTTTCCACCCCTACACAGAATCAACAGGTCATTTATTTCAGTCTCTTCTCACAATGCATCAGTTTTGGAAAAACACCTGCATACAGTTCTTTAAAATGGATACTCATTATATGACGGCAAAAGTGAGAATTTGATGCCTGCTTCCAACACCAAAATAATGGGACAGATCCATTTGTTTTCTGTCAGAGGATCTGGGCAGTGGTTAGGCAGAAACACATACTGTCCTAGCTCGTTCTGATGTTCTGCTGCAACACAATAGAAACAACATGATGTAGCATGGAAGACTCATCTCCCTCTCCTCTATGCTATACAAAACAAGGGCCTTCTGAAGCAAAAGAGCACTTGCCACCCTAAGGCAGCAAGTTCTTGGGAGACCTGGAATAACAAATACTGGCTCTGTGCTCTGCACAGATGTGCAGTAATTAAAAGAGAGAGTTAAAGAAAATAGCATGACTGTAAAGGGCAGACTTTCCTCCCTCCCATTTCCTTTGGAATGGTTCTGTTTGGTCCAAGTGGTTTATCTTTGTCATCTGACAGCAGCTTAGGAAGAATGCAGGTGAGAGATCCACTTTGTGGGCTGCCAACTTGGATGGAGCTGGGCAGGATCATGAACCTCATGATGAGGGTTTTTTAAAGTACTTCCAGAGAAAGAGAAACAAAATTATATTCAAGAACCCACAAGTGGCTGCTACAAAAAAAAAAAACAAACCAAAAAACCCAACAAAAAACCCAAACCAAAACAAACAACCAAACCAAACCCCAAAATCTAACAACCAAATGTGCACTGCCGTTTGTGCTCCAGTTTTGCTCACACAGCACACCACAGTTTGACACCAGGTTGTAAAAATTCCTCAGGATATTTGTAAAGTTACAGTTGTGCACCAGGAATTCCTACGTTCTCCTTCAGCTGACATTGGATCCTGTGAGGTTCCACTGTAAAGCCACGTACAGTCCTAGCATCTGTAGCTTTTTCCGGCAACTCTACTAAAACAAAGAAAAACCCCCAAAACAACAACAAAAAAGCAGCAGAATTCCAGGGACTCTGGTTATTAAACCTTCATAAGATTTTTTCCCTGCTTTATAGCTATGCTATAGCACTATTCATAAACTTCATATTCATCATCAATGCAACCAGTGCAACGATCCAAAGACCAAAAAACCCACCCTCCCCGCACCCAACTAGTTAAGTCCTTCATTGGAAATGCCTTCCTAAGCCTAACGGTTATGTACCAGCAAAATAAATCCAATCTGATCCTTGACTTGTGAAAACTGCAAACAGGGGATTTCTGCTTGTTCCTTCCGTTTCTAAAAGGACCAGTCAAAACAAAAGCAGCAGTATATTGCAAATAATCACAAAACAATTACACTGGATCAGTGAGATGCAGGCAGGTAAGATGTGTCTCAGTTTTGAATGGCTAAAACAACCAAGAAATTTGTCTTTACAGCAGAATTTTGTGCAATGTCTTTTGGTAGAAACAGTAAAGCCAGTCGATCCATTTGGGAGTGCTTGAACACTTGGAACCTTAGTTGCAACATTTTCACAGATTTATATATTTGAGGAAAAACAACAACAATGATAAAAAGACACCAACCTGAGAAAAACTCTATTAGAGTGAGCATTATTCAGTAAATCATATATTGCACCTTCAAATAAATCATTACAAATTGTATAAAAACAGAAGTATCAGCCAGGAACAGGGAGGAGCTATTCTGTCCTTCATCCACACCTCCCCACACACACATTCACAGATTCACTTGCTCTGTTTTTAACTACAGTTAAAGCTCGGAGTGACAGACCACACTCCTTTTCCTCTGGCAGAGGCACCGAAATATTAAGGCAGGGGATATTTGTGGTGAAATGCAAAAACAAAGCTCACCTCCAAACTTCTGGAGAGTCCTGCCAACAGTGCAACTACAGTTAAGTTTGACATAAGCCTTACTTAAAAATCTGTGTTCTCATTAAGAGTTTCAGTACAAAAATAGAATCTCTGCTGTTTTTTTTTTTTTTCTAGAGTAGCAACTAGAAAAGGCACAATTTCCAAGTATAAATGTCCATTTGAAGGAGCCATTTGCACTCCTTTTTTAAATAAAAAGGAACATAGAAAAAAAATACATCACAGAGGCACATATCTATTAACTAAGTAACCAGATACAGTAGATAAAATATGCTCCTGAAACTTATAATTAAATATATTAAACCAGCTCACCAGCCTGGTGTCTGTAAATGAAATCATATAAAATTGTAATAAAAAGCTTGTATTATTATTTTAATATTTCAATTCTAGTTAATTGTTCATACTGCAAATGCTATTTCACCTATCAGTATTGTTAAATTCCCAAGAAAAAACAAGATTCCTCTGTTAACTTTAAAAAGTTTTGCTTGAGTTTTTGTTGTTTGGGTTTTTTGAACATCAGTCTGCAGCTCCTGCCAGCATTGTGTTTTTACTCCCGTAGATCACATCTTTGAATGCAAACAGAACCGGAGCAGCCAGGCATGAGACACTGCACACAATCCCAGAAAACATGAGCCAGACACCTCCCTTTCCTATGGGCAGGTAACACCTCCTGGAGGCACTGGGTTCCTTCTGGACTATGCATGGTAGCCATTGGCCTTTCCAAAGGTTGGCCCAGGTGTGAAGTTCTCATAGATTGCCATTGCTGTCACATTTTGGTAGATAAGGTCAGTTTTCCTCTCTCTTTGGGATCTAATGATATCCATGACACACTGGTTTAGGAAGACATACTGGTCCTGATGGGAGAAAAAGAGAAGGCAATGCATTTCTAAAAAATACCTGATTTTGGAAGTAATTCTGCTTCTGAATATAGGTTTGGGCACTGCATTGAGTGTTAACAGTACTTGTTTTAGAATTTATATGCATAGTTTATAGAAAATAGAGCTGGAAAGGACCTCACAATGTCATTTGAATAAACCTGCAACCCCACCCCCCCCCCCCCCCCAAAAAAAAGCCCAACCAAATCCTAGGATCAAGTTTTGCTGTGTAAAACTAGGATCTGTCATGCCTAACGCTATCCTGAAAGACTTTCATGATGGAGACTTTACAGCCTTTGTCAAATCATCCTGAGTTATTCGACACACCTTTCTGAATCAAAGTGGTAATTTCAGTAGGAACACTTGTATTACTACAGAACACAAAAGCAAAGATGCACACCAAGACCACTGGACTCCAGATAATTCTGGCTCACAGCTAAAGGATAAAACCCACATGGATAAAACAAGTCTGCAAAGAAGTCTGCTTCAGGATTTGATTCCTTTCAGCTGCAAATGCCAGTCCTACAAAGTACTCTGTAAAGACATTGCTTGGATGTACTATGGTCCAGGGCTGCAACTACTTTTGTGGGGAAGAGATGAGGCAGGAAGGAGTGAAGTTAAACGAAGAGCAATTTTAACTCCTTAGTATCTTACTGTCCTGTAATTCAGAGCTACATCTGGATGGTTATGCACATTTGAGAAACGTGCTGGTGGATGGGAGGGAGCCTCACCTCAGTCTGCACCATGAGGGGCCGGTGCATGCGGAGGTCGTACACCACTCCGTACACATCCACGGCGTTCTCCATCTCCATCTGCTGGATCAGGCGGTCAATGGCGATGAACGTCCCCGTCCTCCCGACGCCAGCGCTGCAATGACACGGACAGGTTGCTTGTGCTTCTTCTCAAACACCTGCTCACTGCTGGCCTGATGAAAAGCCAGGATGATGCCTTCTACTATTTCAGTGGCATGGGTAATAAAAGTCTTGGCAGCACAAAGGGGTGGCTCTTATCACCACCAAGAGGGGCTTCTCAGCCTTGCACATACACAAGATTATATATAGGAGCTCTTGAAAGGACAACTTTTCCAGCTCAGTTTTCCAGGCTAGGAGAGATGCTGTGTTCTAATGACATTTTGTATCACTTCCTTTGCTACCTACACAGCACTGCTAGTCTCTGAAGCACTGGGCAAAGGTTTTAGTTTGGTATGGTATTAAATAGCCCATGTCCTTATACAGAGAGACTTACTTTGGTTTTAATCCCCCTGAAACAGAATTGGCTGTAAAAAAACCGCAAGACAAAAGTGTGTCTAACAGAAACACCTTCTTCCTACCTGCAGTGCACCAGAGTAGGGGAGTCCACGGGATTCTGGCTGTTGTACTCATGAACAAGGTGCCTGAAGTTGATGAGAAGGTCTGTTGTCTCTGGCACTCCGTGATCTGGCCAGGAGGTGAAATGGAACTGGCGCACTGTGTGGCTCTCAGGGGTGTTGGACTGCAGGAACAGACATTGAAAAACAAGAAAACAACAAAAAAGATGATGAAAACTGGCTTCAGACAAGTAACAGTTGAGCTTCCTGACACATGTACTGGGCCAAGCAAAGCTTCATCAAAGATGCCTGTTACAAACTGTGCAGTGATTTGACCATTGATATTACAGTTTCCCTCTTCCTTCTGCTGTGGTAGAGAACACATTGAAATAATTTCCTTGTACTTTTACTTTACTCCAGGCTCATATCTACTGCATTGTATTTGCTGATGAGGCTAATTGTTCAATCCAGAAAATATTATCTGCATAAGCACAAGGTTATTTATACACTAATGACCAACAATCTAGGCAGTCCTTACCTTTTCTACAGTGAAGTCCCTTATTGTCCATTCTGGAAGGACAACTTCTGAGACCATTGTCACAATAATGTCACCATAGCTCTTGGGTTCTTTGTCTGGCCAGTATTGCTCACATTTTGTCTAAGAAGAGAGTTACAAAGTTAGACACACCACACACAGCAATGAAACAACTCACTTTTAAATAACACACCCACCAACTGAAGCAGGGCTAGAAAGCATGTCACCCCTCTCAAGGGCTATTCCAGGGCAAGAGAAGATCTACCAAAATCATTCTTTAGAGAGAAGAACCTATCCTTAATGACAGTGATTCCACAAACCTCCTGAGACAATCTGTTCTGGTAGTCCGTAGATATAAAAATAGGAAAAAGCTAAAAGAAATATAATTGTGGTTTTTGAATTTAGAAAACACTCTTCCAGCAAGAGGATGGTTGTTAAAAGATAGTGGTTGGTCTCTAAACCACTAAGGTAACAACAAAATTAGAAGAGGTGCAGCTGCCTTCGAGAGACAATTCAGTATTGATAACAACTTACCCGGGCTTGTTCCACACATTTTGTCAACATAACAATAGAGTAGATACTCTTTTCCCAAATCATTTGCCAGAAGTCTTCTATAGTATTGGGTAATGGACCCTGTGCAGCAATAAATGCCTTCTTTGAGTTATAACCCTAAGAAATAATAAAAAAAAATACATATATATGTATACACATGTCAGTGAGAAATAAAAGCTGATTTTAAACATCATTATGAGCTCTTATGCCTACATCAGAAAAATATACATTATATTTCATTTCATAATGAAGCAACTTACAGGCATATAGTTTGCATTAATATAATCACCAGCAGTTCCAGAACTTTGATTTGAAAGTTTAACACGAGAAATATCATCTGTAGAAAGAAGAAAATGAAAAGAAAATTATGAATTTTAGAACTGGAATCTTTCAGCAAAATATTGTTTATCTAATGCATGGTTTCTAAATAAAAGGTGTTCTAGAACAATGTGCATTTTAAGAATAAGAATGTAACTTCAGGAATCATAAATAGCAGTAGCCTTCAGAAAAAGGAGTGTGGCCAGGATAAACACTCAAAAACCAGAAATTATATTGGCTTTAAACATGGTTTGGTATTGCCTACTTATATATTTTTAATCCAACACAAAATTTACTACAGTTTTAATTATTGGACTAAAAAAAGTGATTTGTCTCTTGCTGCCATGGCAGCTGATGTTTTTCTCCAAAGCATCCTTAAGTACCTGTCACTGTTCCTTTTTCAATTACTTCTGACACTCTGCTACATTGGGATGCCCACAGGCAACTTGACAAGGCTTTAACTCTTCCTTCATCTGCAAAGCTGGCCAGCAGGGTCTTAATATTTCTCACAGCTCTGCACATGTATTTGTCTGTGGTCAACTGTTATCCTCTTGTGTTTTCAGCCTGGATTGCGTGTTTCTCATGAATGGAAAATTGAAGTTAAGGGAAAGTTCTTTAAAAGAGCTTTCTGAAGAAATATCCTTAAGGGAAGACTCTTTCAGGTTTGTTTATATAGCGAGTTTGGGAAAGCAGCAGCCCAAATTCATTCATTTGGAAAATGACATTTGAAACCTCTGTGTACTATTAAAACCAGATTAGCCAAACCCAATGGTTTTCACTTAAAAACTCAACCAGTAGAAAATGCAAACCCAAAGAGAATAACTCACATGGTAAGACGTTGTTGTATCTATTCTTCCCCCTGTTCTCAGGAAGTTCAGCAGCAAATTTGGGCTGATGAACACCAGCAGACTTGAGTTCCTACAATAAAAGGACAATTCATGAGCACCTGCTCCTGGGTTTAGCAATCATACAGAAACGTGACAAACAGAAACATAGACCAAACACTCATGCCCTGTGCTGTAAAAGTAGGCATGTTAAACTGGCATAAATGTCAATAAAAATCATCTTATTACAGTGTGGGAAGGTGACAGGCAAATCTGATAGACAAGGGATTAATACAGAATGTAGAAATAGCAGGATATTCAAAACCCACAGATGGACTTTAAAAGCCTGGAAACAGTTTTGTGGAAACAGACACTGATATCAATGGCAACTCCTTCTGTCCCCAAGGCAGGGAATTACTGCATCAGTTCTGCACACATTACAGGGAGAGAGGAGCAAACACATCATGAAACAACCTAAGGAAGCAAAGTCTGAGATGCAGGCAAGGTGGAGCACCAGCCTGTGAAGTAGAAAGAGACAGAACTGGAAGCAGAAAGTCAATTAATAGCTTTGAGGAGATGAGAAAAAGAATGAGATTCTTTAACAGCAGACATGACAACACACAATCATCCCTGATACTTCCTTCCTGTTCTTTGTACCTTACAAAAATTGAGCTTTAGCACATTTCATAGAAAAACTATTATGGCCAATAAGCAAATCATAATTGCTGTTTCTCTGACTGAGCTACTCACAGCTGTGGTTTGCAAATCACACCCACACACTAAAGAAGTCAGTGAGATTAGCAAGAGACCTGTCTTAATATGTATAAAAAACCCCAAAACAACCCAAGATGAAAAAACTGAAGTGCAGAGAAATCATGTACTGTCCCCTAGGCTAACTCTGTGTATGACTAGGGCAAAGACTGGGGACATCTGTCTCTGGTGAGAGTTCTGACAAGCAGGCCATGCTTCAAGCCCACAGGCAGAGATAATAATTCAGGACAGGAAGTATTTATCATGCACTTCAACTAAATTCGGAGCTGCATAAGGGAAGGGAAGGTTATACATACAGCTTAATCATCTCTGTAAAAAAGGACTCTTCTCTTCCCCTTCAATAAGCCTTGTGAATGCTCCGTAGGAAAGATGATTTGTCTTTCCAAAAATATTTGTCATGAAGCTCTCTCTCCACTGAGAGCACATACCTCATACTCTTCAGCAAAACCACAGTTGGAATCAGCTTGTTGCTTCTTAAAGTATGACTCAAAATTCTCCACTTTAATCATTTTTGATCTAAAATGAGAAAAGCCATGTGTCAACAACTGGTGTTAGGTAAACAAGCCATGAATTAATTCAGTTAATGTGTTAGAAAGTTTGCTTTACTTACTTCTTGATTCTTCAGGTGAGGGTGAGGGGAAGAAGAAAAGGCTGATTAGACACATGCAGTTGTATTTTTCATTATGAGAATCTAAACTGAAAGCATGACTGTTAGTTGCAGCCACAAAATGGTGCATTTACAGGGGACAGGGTTTCAAGCATAGCATTTAACTGCTCGGTTAAATCAAGGAGAGAAGGGCATCCTTCAGGAGAGGAACATCACACAAGGTGTCAGTCAACTGCTTGCTCCCATTGAATCGACTCCGTTCCCTGGTGTATTTTATGCCAACCATCAAAGTCTAAAGAGGTGGGATTCCATGGGACGTTCTGGCCATGGCTTTTCATCAGGACAAAAATTGGTGCCAGAACCAATAACGTGGTTCAGTTGCAGTGCCTGTGAGTTCCAATATATTGTGGTTACCCCCTCCATGGCCAGCTTTTACAATCACAACATTATCTGGATTAATGGCTCAGCACAAAGTAGTCATAAAAAAAAGAAAAATTCAGGTCACAGAACGTATTTTGCCTTTTTGCACTTTATCAACAATTTGGATTGTTCCCTCAGTGCGCACGAAGCCTGTGCTTCATTCAAACATCCTGCTTCTCAAAACTATGTGGAGCATTTGTGTGTCTAATAGCGATTCATTAAGTGAACACAAATCCCTGTGGTGGCTCTAGAAGTCTCAATCAATATGATTATTTTTAGTCTGCATGCTGGACTCTTTCAGTTCCATGACGAATTCATACTTCAAAATTCTCTATAAAACTGCACAGAAAACAGGTATCTGAGTTCCGAGTAATTTTTGCAAATATCACTTGAGCTCAGAAAATCACATAAGACATGGACTTACTTAATTGGAGAAAAGGACACATCAGTATTTCTTTTATCTTTCCTATAAGGTGAAAGAAAACAACACAATAGGTTCACAGTAGAATTCAATAGAATGTATATGAGATTTCTTATGACACCTATTTCCTGTGCGTGTTGAGAACAGTTTCTTTTAAAGCTTCTCATTCTGTGAAAAAAACCCACAAACTCCTGAGGCAAACTTTACACCTGAAATAAAAAACCCAACCTCATCCGTCTTTTGGTGATGTTGTGCAATGGGATGTCTTCTTTCTGTTGGAACCAGAGTATAAAGCCTGGACACAATGCACATATTTTGGTGGAAGATGTGCACCTGAGGGATCTGCACCACTAGCTAATATCTCAGGAGAACTGCTGCTAATCCCAGAATCCCTACAGGAAGTGTTCAACAGTGATGTGTCAGTCATTCAGTGGTAGCTGAATTAAAAGAAATGTTGCCAGCTTTAAAGGAAGCTCTTCCCATGGTTGTACACAGCTACTGGACACAATTGTGAAAATAACAGCAGTTAATCAAAGAAACTAAGAAAACTGCACTAATGGCCCTACAGCTAACTCTAGAGAAAGGATGTGCTACATGGCCAGAAGCAGGAAAAAGCCTTTGTGCACTCTTACATCCCAGATTATTTGGAAAAGATTGAACACTGAGAGACCAGCTCAAATGCATTAGCTTCTGGAAATTCCAGAATAGAAGATGTGACAGGCCATCAAGCAATTAAAAAGAATGACTGGTGGATAATTTAAAATCAAACCATCTAAAGTACAATTACTCCCAGTTACTTTTAGCACAATAATTTGAGATGTTTGCTCACTTCTGAGTGAATGACTTCATCACTATTCATGAATGGTGAGGCACTGGCACAGGTTGCTCAGAGAAGCTGTGGATGCCCCATCCCTGGAAGTGCTCAAGGTCAGGTTGGATAGAGCTCTGAGCAACCTGGTCTAGTGGGAGATGTCCCTGCAGGGGGGTTGGAACTGGATGATCCTGAAGGTGCTTTCCAGCCCAAGTCATTCAATGACTATAATGCTGTTCTATGAATAAGAATTTACTCTGTTTAGCTCTTCTAAACTCATTAGCTTGTAACTAAGACATTAAACAAAAGCATTTGACAACTGGTTTGATACTTCAACTCTAATCTGTAACATACAAACATTTTTAATACAACGTATTTTAAAACATCTTGACAGACACGGATCATGACAGACAGAGTCCTTTTTAGGAGAAAAATACTAAAACGAAACACTGGTGGCTCCTCAACACAACCAATACAACAATAAAACACATTACCTTCTCCTTCTCCAGAATATGAATCCCCCTATAGCAACTACAGCAAAGATAGCCAAGAGGCATCCAATAACCACTCCAGCAATAACACCTGATAAAAGAGAGTAAGTGTTACTCATTTACCTCTTCAGTAACTTCTAACTGAATCAAAGATGCTACAGCAGAACCTTGCAAGTGACAGAGCATGCTCCACTCTACTAAGTATTTTGTCTTCACTGTCCTTTGGCAGTACCAGTATTGAAACCTTATTAAGACTAATAACCAGAGAAAATTAAATTAATATAAAATTGGCATCAAAATTAATATAAAATTGGTATCTGCATTCCAATACACCTGCTTCTCATTTAACAGAACTGTGAGACCATCCAGCTGTTATTTGCTAGTTGTTGCTATATCGAAGTCTCACTGTGTCATCCAATCCCTTCTAGCACGCCATGAGTTGCACAGCTCTTGGCTACTCCTTCCTGCAGTGGAATCTTACACGGAAGAAAGGGATCACCCGCAGAACTAGCAAGGTATGAATTTAGAGAGCAGTGCCACTGCAAAGCTAGAAAGAAACAGTTCATACAGAGAAACCAACGAGTGTTCTGATATTATGAAACTTGCCATAAATAAGGAATCTCCACACGCTGCGTATGTGCCAAGCCGCCAGTCCTATATTTGACATTAACTATACCTGGATCCTGGGGTAGTAAAACCGGTTCAGAACAGGGTGAAAATGATACATAACTATCTTCCCCCTCAATCACGTTTGCCATAAAGGTTATATTAGTGAAACCTGCAACACACGCCCTGTTGAAAAGGCATAAGAAAAATAAAACAAAATAGGTATGTTACAGGGTTTTAGCAGCCTTCAGCAAGATCTGTAATCTCTCCATTAGATGATCTCTTACATTTCAACAGCAGAAAACTAAAGAAAAGAGTGGTTTGAAATAACTACCTGTATGAACGAAGAGGGATCAATGGTCCATTTTCATAGCCATGCATTGTGTTTCCCTTGCCTACATTAATGACGTTTCTGCCATTCTGAGAACGGGAAGAAGGTGATTCTGCCTGCTCTGTTTTTATGACATATGTAACATAGGCAGTTGTCTTCTTCTCCTTGAAATCTCTGTATGTGTTGTTCAATTTAGACTTCAAAGACTCAGAACCTTCAGGACAAAACAAGAACATAGATATAATTCATCCCCAAGTTTTGTACCAATTGGCACAGTGGCTGAGATGGTCACATTAACCAGAGTTGACATTCCTCCGCAAGTACTGCCTGAAATGAAAGGCTGAGAGCAACAGGTAATCTCAGAAACCTCTTCTACTGCAGTGCAATCTACTGCACTACCTCTCCTCAATGTTATTTCTTTTAATTTGCTTTTGGTTTTACTTCTACCATATATAGTAGAGCTTCTGAATAAAGGTACATGAGCGTTGGAAGCTGGCATCCTCGTGGACAGGCCTCACCAGTCAAGTCAGTTATGTCCATGTGTGTTCTATCAATTCTTGTATCTAGAGAGTAAAATGCAAATGGTGTAGAAAAAGCCAATCAGTATTTGGCAACATTGTGCTACCCAAACAGCATCAGGCCTCATTCAGGGCGACACTAAACTTGTCCTGATCTTGTTCTTTGTTCTATCCTACAAGAAGTCCCACACCTAAACTGTAAGAGATGAAAGAGGTAATTTCTGCCTTTCCTTGACACAGACAAGCACTGGACAAAACAACGGTCAGAAGACTAAGAACAGGCTGACCAACAGGACATCATTTTCAGAACAGCAGCACCTTACAGTTTCTGTTGTTATAGAAGATGAACCCTAGAAATTTGAGGCAATTATACAGTTGAGGCACATGTAACCTAAGAGGTAATAAACAACTCAACTTACCAGTTGTCCCAACAACTCAAGAGCAAGCCAACTGACAAATCTTCCCAGTGTTGAGGCAGGATGAAGAATCTCACTTATTTGACAGAAGTTTGCACACATTGCTCTCTACTCACTGCCTTTACAAAGCTAAAAGCTCCTTCCAAAAGTGGGTATAATACTGAATTCACCTTTAAAAAGGAGAAGCCTTGCAAGAGGCTCTGAAAGGTGGAAAAGCTCTGGTAAGTTTTCTAGAGCTGTGCAGAGAAGGGGTGATCAACCACCAGCAGCAAAGCTCTCCTCAACTGTAACTCTGCAGCAACAGGGTGCAAGACAACTCTTCTAAAGCACTAACCTGGTCTCATTAAAAGCAGATGAGGTTGCAATTAGCTCAGCTGCCTAGAAATGAGTGTTCAATACTACCTTAGACATGTTATGTCCTGTCTTGTCCCTAGTTTCCATTCCAACAGGATGTACATCCCTGGTTAGACCTGCAGCTCCTTGTGGATGTCTTAGGGTGATGGAATATCACCCTAAGACATTTCAAATAGCTTTAGACACCACTCCTTACTCAACAGAATAAAGTCCCCTGTGTCTATCCTAAAGGTAGCCATGCCCGTTTTAGAACACAGCAACACTTTCAAGAACATTTGTGCTATTTCAACACAATAAAGCTGAAGAGATGCTTGGCTGTAAGGCTGTCTTCTGCTCCCATCAAAGCACTCACCCTACATTATAAGTGTGTACAACCTTCCTCCTTTATTTCTCTCAGTCACATCCTCCAAGTCCTCCTTCTTGAATACCTTCCAATGCAAACCACACAGAAGAATGCACCAAATCTCCTTGTGACTAACCAGGACTGGCTGAAGTTGTAAGCAGAGCTGCATGCAAGAGACTGACATTCAAATCAGCAATTCTGGGACAGCTGAGGAGGGATGTGAAAAATAGGAATTTTCTGCACTGATGTGATGTAACATATATATGATACATATATGTATGCATATGCGCACACACATGCATTTTTTGGATGTTTATTGCATGGAAAACCACTGAAGGAAGATCTATAATCAAAATTCTGCAAAATTAATTTCCAGTGTTGTAACAAAGGATAAGCATGAATGTCAACTCCCACTTAGCATAACCTGTCTCCATCAGGTGCCTTATTCCTCCAGTGCACTGGCAAAAATGAACAGTTGTTCCAGTGGAACCTATGCTGCAAAACTAAGTTCCTTAATTTAATGATTTATCAATAGACACTCACCTTTCAGAGACATTTCTCAGTTCTGATGCTTTAAATAGATCAGTCTGATAGGCTACACCCTCTAGCTTTCCATAGCATTTAATTTCTATTAATGCTGTCAAAGATATTTAAGCCTGCCACCCACATCCCATCTCTCAAAGTGTTTTGAGTAAAATCAGGAAGAAAGCTCTTTTCCTTTTAAGACCTTACTGTGAGCATCTTTCAGCTGAAGAAGGGAGGGGGAAAAACATTCCATATTCCAAAGCTGCTTCTATTAGCTGCTCTGAAAATTATTCTGAGGGGAAAGAAAGGATACTACACAATCTTGGGGAAGGGAATCACTGGCAAATCAAGAGACTACAGCACAAGGGCAATATATATGAGAATTACGTACAAAGATAAGTCAGACAGGAAAAGACAGAGTGAAAGCAGAGACCTTCTGAAAACAAGGAATGACCTGACTTCAAGCAAGCAAGGTATTTGCCTCATAATTTCTGAAAAGTGATTGAAAATTCTGAGTCTGCTTTTTCTCTGTTTAACACCTATTTAGATGGTAAAACATAATGCTGTCCGGTAAATTGTTTGAGCTACAAGATAAAGTCATAAACATCTTACTTTGATCTTCTGTTGTAATCATTATTGCGTAGGCTTGTAATGGACCATTCAATGAATCAAAATCAGAGAATTCAACAGACAACGAGCTGTGACTGACGGCCTTGACTGAAGGGGCTTCGCTTGGAGCAGGTGGGTCTATCAACAAAAATACTTTTTAATACATTAACACTGATAAAAGTTTTCCAAACAAGAAAAGGCTGTGATACTCACACTGTTCACACAATGCATATTTATTGTGCATCACATTAGAGTATGAATTAAAGTAGTGTTTTATTCATAATCTGCAGGCTGATAATGTAGTGCATAACAAGTCTGGTATTCTGCAATCACAAACTTAGTAATTTTGCCCTACAAATATCTTTCATTCACAGATCTTATTGCTTACCAGTAATGCTGGTGTGACACAACTTGTCCACTGGAGAGCTTTCAGAGCCATTTGAAAGAGTTATGATAGTAACATTATAGGTGCTGAAAAATTTTAAAGGTGCTGTTTGGAAGGTTTGCTCCAAGCCTTCTACTGTGCAGCGTGGAGCCAATTCTTTCTCTGAAGTACTTATATTAGATATAGTAATTTTGAAGCCAGAGTTGTTACCAAAAGGACATCTCCACTTCAGCATTAGGAAAGGCTGCTTGGCCACTGGTTCACACTGAAAGGAATTCACTGAGACAGTTCCTGCCAAAAGAAAAAAGAATAAGAAAAAAGAGGAGTAAGAACTCAAGCTTTGTCCTTAATAGAAAAAGCTATCTATTTGTATGTTATGTGTATAAATGCTTATAAAACTTCAGTCTTCCCTTCATAAAAAGATGCCTACATGGCATCTACTACCTACACAAGGACTTGTTACCCTATGAGGAAGACAAGTATTTAACACACTAAGTACATAGACCTATTCTGTGCTCTTTAACTCCTCTACAGACAGAGTTACTGGGAAAATTTAGGCTGTCAAGATCAGCAACATTTTCAAAATACTGTTCAACCCTTTAACAAACTACTTGAAGAACATTTTTACAGTATGTAGACTGCCACTAAATCACTCTATAATTATGTAAAACTCTTAGCGGCCAACAAATAAGAAAATTCATTTAATCTCTATCCTTTAAGAGCACAGCAGTAGCCATCCTTAAAAGCAGCAACTATAACAAGTCAGTTTGGGTGACAGTCTTCTAGGACACAATACAAAAACTGAAACCTTATGACCAGATAGAGAAAGACATTTAAGAAATTAAAGTAGTAACAACACTAAGAAAGGTCCGTCTAAATGAAACATCTTGTAAAACTTGGCCTTCAAGACCAAAACACTTATAAATCTACAATTACAACAAACACCAAATTTATTTCCTCTCTTGGTAAGGAATTATTTGGTACTTTCAAATACAGGGGGTATAAACTCATGTATTAAATTATTTTGTTATTAGAAGGGATATTATTTTAAGAAACCAAGGAGAAGCACAATTGTGTACCAGAAGAAACAGATTTAGTAAAAACAGATGTGAATGACTGGGAAAAAATGTTAAGCTGAATTCACAGTCTAAAGTAGAATTCAAATTCTACTGCATTTTATAAATATTTACTTTTAATCAGTAACAGTGTCAGCTACTTCAACAAATATGGTGAAATTATAGGAGATTACAGACAACCCTGGAACAACACCTCTGACACTGGATGTCTGGTTTCTAGAGGAGTAACCATGACTTTTGATCTCTATCCTATAGGCATGGTTAGAACTACCATCTACGCTCCATGGGAAAAGTCAGAGATCAGCATACTTCACCCTGATACGGAAAAAAGAGCTGGACTCTGTGAAAGTCATGAGGAGACTCCAGAATCACTCAGGAATACTTTGTGACAAAGAGATAAAAAAAGCAGAGGCACAACCACGCTTCCATGTTTTAGACAGACAGACCATTTTAAGAAGCCAAGCAGAACTTTCAGAGTACCAGTGACTCTCCAAGTTCATCCCAGAGCCCCTTTGGAAAACCCACTTGGGAGCTCTGGGCCAGATTCATTTCACCTCAGCCAAAATGGGACAAAACAAAGGAAAGGACAAGACAGCACATGATCACAACAAGGAGGAAAATAACCACAATGCCTAACATGAGGAATGCAGGAGTATCTCAGCCTTCTCCTGTCTGCTGATGGGCTGAGCAAAGCAGCAGGGCTGGCAGCCACACCACTCAGTGCTGCCCAAGGCCACCTGCAGCCATGGGCGCTCCAAAGGAGGAAGTTCCCCAGGTACGACGCACACTCTGTGGGAGCCCTTCCAAATAAGAACCTGAGGGCTTCACCCAGAAGAAAGAGAGGGCAACAAAACCCCCTGCACAGAACCCCCTTCCACACATTACCATTGCTAACTCCAGGCAGGCTGTGTGCAGCACTTCTGCCTAACATAATACCATATTTCAAACCCTGAGCAGGTGGGCAGAGCCTTGTGCTGCAAAGCAAAGCACAGACCACTGGGAAGAGGGATGCAAGAAACTGTGACTTACTTGTATACAGGTCTATGGACTCTCCTTCTCCTTCTGTCTCATTATCAGCTGCTACTGCAAATACTGTGAAGTTGTACAGTGTCCCAGGGATTAACTCGATAATTTCTGCTCTGGTGTCATGGGATGTCAAGTTCTTCACAAATGTACCATTTACAACCTCTATCCTGTATGTGTAGGAGTCAGATGCATTGTCATTCACAACCCATTTCAAGATGACAGAAGTCACACCAATGTATTCTGCCTCGAGATCAACAACTGGGCTGGGCTCTGTGAAAGGCAAGACAAGAACCCATCAGCCTGCAAGAACAGCTGCTCACAGACACGGAAACAAGAAACAGCCACACCAGTGCTTCACTTCCCTCACACCACTCATGGCCCAGAGTGCAGTAGCACCCCAACAACATCACCAGGCACTCCTGGAGCCTGTTGCACCAGTAGGCAGCTAAGACAAAATCGATGGAATGTAACCTTGAGTGGCATTCATCTCCCTTTGACACTCTAAAGCAGAACACATCATTACAACGCCAGAGCTCTCAGGATTTTGCTTGGAAATTCAGAGATGCGGTCAGGAGAGATACAAGGTTGTAGGGGGACTGGAGAAAGGAGATGGTGGTCTGTCTGTGTACAGCAAAAGGTAAGGAACTTCAAATATCACTAGTAGAGGAATAGAGGTGATGAAAGGTGGCAAAGACAAGCAGCTTGCCTAGGTCATGTCATGAATGCACTCCTGAGACACTGTTAGCTAAAGCTCATTCTGCTCCAGCCACAGGGCCCCAAATCATAGTATCTCTATACAGTAGCCCTTTGAAACAATGTTCTGAGGCCCTGATCCTCCAAGAAGTAAAGGCAACAGATACACTCACACAAATCCCAGGCCAGAGAGGAAGTTCTTGAGAAGAGTTCATTGTGCCACAGGTCTTGGTAACCAACTTCAATGATCATTATTTTTGAGATGTTTGTTTTACTCTAGTTTTTCAAAGAAGGCTATGTCTCTTTCACACAAACATTTCTGACCACAGGCAGGCAAAGCACAGCACCTCTGCCTGCAACACTATTAAATTTCAGCCCATGAGCAGGTGGGCAGAGCCTTGTGCTGCAAAGCAAAGCACAAACCACCAGCAATAGGAATGCGAGAAAATGTGACTTACTTGTATACAGGTCTATGGACACTCCTTCTCCTTCTGTCTCATTATCAGCTGCTACAGAAAATACTGTGAAGTTGTACAGTGTCCCAGGGATTAACTCGCTAATTTCTGCTCTGGTGTCACTGAATGTCAGGTTCTCCACAAGTGCATCATTTGTACCATTTAAAACCTCTATCCTGTACATGTAGGAGTCAGAAGCGTTGTCATTCACCACCCATTTTAAGATGACAGAAGTCACATCAATGTATTCTGCCTCAAGATCAACAACCCGGCTGGGCTCTGTGAAAGGCAAAGAAACAGCTTGTTACCCTGTAAGAACACACATGGAACACAGCCACACCATTACTTCACTGCCTTCAAACCACTCATGGCCCAGAGTTCGAGAGCACCCCAAGAACATCATCAGGCACTCCTGGAGGCTTTTGCATAATAGCTGGGTAACAGGAAACGGAGAATGAGCCATCTCAAGCATGACTCATTTTCCTTTCCCAGGCAAACGCAAGAGGGGCACAGGCCACCCTAGTGCCACCACTTGCAGGGATTCACCTGGCAATCCAAAAAGGTAGGCAGGCAGAAGAAAAGAGTGGAGGGGAAAGCCACTGGTGGTGCAACTCTGTACAGCAAAAAATAAGGAAGATGAACTATCACTAGAAGAAGAACAGCAGGGATGAACCAGACACTCTTCTCCAATCCTCATGCCCTTCACTCCCGTAGAAGAGAGACCAGCTCCAGACCCTCCCTCCAGCACCCTACTCTTTCTTCATCTCCCAAAGAGGGCAATTAGTTATTACGGACAGACAGCACAGGTGAGACTTTTGGGCATTTACTGGTCAGCTAGGATCATACATGCAAATACATTTCAGGAAAACACAAATTACAAGAACAGTCATCTATTTTCCTTCAAATGCACTCTACAGAATGATCAGGCTGGGCTACCGCCTAGCAAGCCAGCTCCAAAATGGTCCCTCCAATACCACATGTCAAGACTTTTAATACTCAACATGGCAAGGTGCTGGATGGTCAAAGGGGTTCTCCTGATCTAGCACTGCCTGAATCTCTCTCCTGGCTGCACCCCAATGGCAGCTATAGGCCCCCCAAATCACACAAATTCACCCAGCACAATATGGTCTTTGTGGGAGACCCTTAAAATGAGAATCTCAGTCCCCCCATACTCTAGGAAACAAATGCAAATATCCCTTCCTCAAAGTTGCAAGAGAACAGTGCTCAGGGAGAAGTCTCATCTCTACACTGACAGTCTTGGAGCAAACTTACCAGCAGCTTTCTACCAGGGCAATTCTGCTCCTACACTAACATTCGATGCTTGGAGATTGGCCAGCTCCAGGATGGGATCATCACCTCTGCCTGCAACAGTCTTAAATTACAACCCTTAGGCAGGTGGGCAGAGCCCTGTCCTGCACAGCAGAGCACAGACCACTGGGAACAGGGATGCAAGAAACTGTGACTTACTTGTATGATGGAATATGGACACTCCTTCTCCTTCTGTCTCATTATCAGCTGCTACTGCAAATACTGTGAAGTTGTACAGTGTCCCAGGGATTAACTCAGTAACATTTGCTCTGGTGTCATGGGATGTCAGGTTCTTCACAGGTCTATCATTTGCAACCTCTATCCTGTACGTGTAGGAGTCAGAAGCGTTGTCATTCACCACCCATTTTAAGATGACAGAAGTCACACCAACATATTCTGCCTTGAGATCAACAACTGGGCTGGGCTCTGTGAAAGGCAAAGAAACAACCTGTCAAAACAGAGAAAGAAAGAAAGAAAGAAGAGCCACTGCCACATTTCCCTATTCCACATAGAATGAGCATCATATGTATCCAAGCATCACTTCTACTGTACCAATGACATGTTTCAGGCATTTACACTGCGGCATCTCTGGAATGGTCATGGGAGCTCTGGGGGATATTCTATTTCATTTCATATGCAACAATTACTTGTTTCCGCAGTGATTTTTCCAGACAGAGAAACAGATGGAAATCAGGGAAGGAAACAGTCCAAGCTCATCTTGGTCTGTTAACTCAAAATTTTAACCATGAGTCTCAATTTGAGATCTTCAGCCTAAACTCTCCTCAATATCAGGAGAAAGAAATGGGTGCTTGAGCAGGTCTAACAGCTGACACACCTTAGGGGGCTGTGTCTGCAAGCCTGACTCAGCATCAGTTCCAGACAGATAAAACTGACCTCAGGCAGCTTAGACAAGCTTATTGACTCAGTAGCCGCTCCAGGACACACTCCCCTAAATTGCTTTGTAGGGACATTGCCTGTTCTCTTTGCACTTCTGAGCTACACACAAAAGTAGTGTCTTCCTATCCCATCTATCTGGTCTGATAAAAAGGTGCTCTGGCACAAAGCCAACAAGATTGGCACCACACTTGATAATGCAACCCTGGGAAGTGGGTCAGTCACAGCCCACAGGAACCTCAGGCCCCAGACTCTGCAAAGAGCTGAAAACAATCTTTAAGAACAAAAAGCCTCTGTGACCCTGGCACCACATCCCTGCACACCACATATCTTTGGGTACGAGCTGCGATAACCCACTCTCAGAGGTGTTCTGAGGGGTCTAGTCAGCCCTCAAGTGCCTGGAGGAAAAGGAAAAGTCATGCTGTGGTAGCAGCTGGATCTCTACATAGTCTTGAGCAGACATGCTGATGAAATAAGTGATTTACAGGGGAAACATAGAAGCACAGAAACCATTTCAGTCCTTTTACCAAAGACTTCGTTGCATTCATGTGCACACGCACCTGGAGCAAAGAAAGCAACATCACATGAGAAATAGGACATAGCTGGAAACCCAAACTAAGAAAGCAGAGCAATTTGATAGAAACAGCATGGTTACTTGTAATTGGAGGCACCGTTTCCTTACTTGTATACAGGTCTATGGACTCTCCTTCTCCTTCTGTCTTATTATCAGCTGCTACAGCAAATACTGTGAAGTTGTACAGTGTCCCAGGGATTAACTCAGTAACATTTGCTCTGGTGTCACGGGATGTCAGGTTCTTCACAGGTCTATCATTTGTACCATTTACAACCTCTATCCTGTACGTGTAGGAGTCAGATGCATTGTCATTCACAACCCATTTCAAGATGACAGAAGTCACATCAATGTATTCTGCCTCGAGATCCACAATCCGGCTGGGCTCTGTGAAAGGCAAGACAAGAACCCATCAGCCTGCAAGAACAGCTGCTCACAGACACGGAAACAAGAAACAGCCACACCAGTGCTTCACTTCCCTCACACCACTCATGGCCCAGAGTGCAGTAGCACCCCAGCATCATCACCAGGCACTCCTGGTGCAGCAGTGGGCAGCTAAGAGAGAACTGAAGATAAGCCATTCTGAGTGCCATTTATCTCCCTTTGGCATTCCAAAGGAGAAGCTTTGGTCACCACTGAAGCAGAGCTCCCAAGGGAATCCAGAAAGGTGGGCTGGAAAGGGATGGGTATGGTTGGCAATGCAGGCGATTTCAGTTTGGTTTGTTGGTTGGTTTTTGGTTATTTGTTGTGGAGGATTTTTTGTTTCATGGTGGGGGGGTTACAGGGAGTCTGGTGTTTAAGAAATAAATAAATAAATAAATCAAGGCTATGTTTCTTCTATACATTAACCACACATTCTTAGCATCTGGCCCAGGTAAGGCTCCTATTAAATTACAACCTCAGGCAGGTGGGCAGAGCCCTGTCCTGCACAGAAAAGCACAGACCACTGGGAACAGGGATGCAAGAAACTGTGACTTACTTGTATAATGGAATATGGACACTCCTTCTCCTTCTGTCTCATTATCAGCTGCTACTGCAAATACTGTGAAGTTGTACAGTGTCCCAGGGATTAACTCAGTAACATTTGCTCTGGTGTCATGGGATGTCAGGTTCTTCACAGGTCTATCATTTGTACCATTTACAACCTCTATCCTGTACGTGTAGGAGTCAGATGCATTGTCATTCACAACCCATTTCACGATGACAAAAGTCACACCAATGTATTCTGCCTCAAGATCAACAACTGGGCTGGGCTCTGTGAAAGGCAAGACAAGAACTCATCAGCCTGCAAGAACAGCTGCTCACAGACACGGAAACAAGAAACACAGCCACGCCAGTCCTTCACTGGGCAGCTAAAAGAGAACTGAAGACATCATTCTAAGGGGCATTCATCTCCCTTTGACACCCCCAAAACATAAGCACAGGCCATCACAGTGACTGAACTCTTAAGGCTTCCCTTGGGAATCCAGAGTTGGGCAGGAAAGTGATAGAGGGGAATGGAATATTTACTTAGAAGGGACCTACAACTACCCTCGTCCAACTGCCTGACCACCTCATGCCTCACCAAAAGTCAGAGCATATTACTGACAGTATTGTCCAGATGTCTCAAACACAGAAGGGCTTAGGGCACTGACCACCTCTCTAGGAAGCCGATTCCAGTGTTTGACCCCCCTGCTAGTAAAGAAATGCTTCCTAATGTCAAGTCTAAACCCCTCTTGAGGCAGCTTTGAACTATCCCCATTCATCATATCCCTGGACACCAGAAAATAGAGACCAGACCTTCCTCTGCATTTCCCCTCCTCAGGAAGCTGAGGAGAACGAGATCACCCCTCATCCTCCTTTTCTCCAAACTAGTTAAGTACAGAGCCCTCAGCTGCTCCTCACAGGACAGGCCTTTAAGCCCTTTTACCAGCTTTCTTGCCCTCCTCTACCGGCATACAAGGACCTTCACATCTTTCTTCAATTGTGAGGCCCAGAACTCCACCCAAAATGCATTCAACTCCTGCATCCCATACCTTTGAT
>WEKY01001783.1:0-15898 GCA_013390045.1 Picathartes gymnocephalus | reverse complement strand
GAGGGCCATGAAGATGACCAGAAATTGCAGCATTTCTCCTATGGAAGCAGGCTGAGAGAGTTAGGGTACTCAGCCTGAAGGAGTCCCCAGGTAGACCTAGAAGATGCCAACAGAAAATCTGAAGAAGGACTTTCACCACAGCAGGCAGTGACAGGAAACAGGGGAATGGCTTCAGACTGCAAGAGAGCAGGTTTATGCTAGATATTAGGGGGAAATTCTTTACCATGAGGGTGTTGAGGCACTGGCACAAGTTGCCCAGAGAAGCTGTAGATGCCTCATCCCTGGAACTGTTCAAGGCCAAGCTGGATGGGGCTTTCAGCCACCTGGTCTACTGGAAGGTTTCCTTCCCATGGCGGGGGTGTTGGAACTAGATGATCTTTAAGATGCCTTCCAATCCAAATCATTCTATGATTTTATGGATATATTGTTCTAATATTGAACACTGATTGCCAAATGAAAAAAATTCCTTCTTGGATTTTTTTTCTTTAGATGTAATAAAAGCAGGGAAGACTGCATAGCTGTTTAAGAGTCCCTATGTGTCTTTCTATCATGTGAAACAGGCCCATGAACTCCATTTATCATCTTGGATTTATTACATCTGTACACATTGCCTGACTACATTGAGTAATCTCATTTTTGAGAGGTGTATATACTAAACATTTGGAAATCTCAGACATTTGCATGGAACTGAGCAGTATCAAGGGCAGTTGTTGAAGTCCTTTAAGCCTTGGCTTCACAGTGTAGTTATTAATGTGAGACACTGTTCCGGCTTCACAAGTAGCCAAATCAAAAGTTTTCATTCAGATAAAAATTCACAGATTAAGTTAGGATCATAGACTTATAAAATGTTTCGGTTAGCAAGAAACCTTAAAGATCACCTAGCTTCATTGCCTACCACGAGCAGGGATAATGTTGGTTATTAATATTCTGTTGATGTGAAAGTTCATGTGACACTGAGGGGCTGACATTAAACATGAGTAATGGAAGCTGGACATGTCATACAGAGCCATCCACCACCATCCTCTCATGCCATACTTCGAAAGGAAAATGTTTGAAATTATTTGCTTATATATATATCACAACTGGAGAAATAATTTATTCTTACTTGTTTGGGTTATGTTGGTTTATTATATCTGTTTGTTTTAAGTCACTCTTTCTCTTGGTTGAATACAGTGTAGAGCCCAATACATTGTCTTCAATTGCATCTTGCAACTGGACTGGTATAAATATACCATATTTAAGCAGTATTAGAAAATACATTTCTACTCAATTCCGATCTACCCATTAGGACTTAAAACAACCTTGATTGCAACTACTAATTTTCACTTAATCAATGATACAGGTGATGTTTGGGGGTTTTCTTTAAAAAATAAAAAATATCCAATTGTGTTGAAAACTTACAGGACTGCAGAGACTAAATGGTAGGCCTGTCTGTTTTGCAGTGATTTTTAAAATCTATGCACAACACTACTACCAGTAATTCAGATAGGAACTTCAAGAAGGGATTTGTTTATACATAAAAAAATAGTGTGACAGTTTTCTCCCTAAAATTAACACTTGGGAACAGCAGCAACTTTAATTCAGGTTGCCATTTATAGTTGGAAACACATTGCATTTGGAAAGCAATAATCCTATTTTGTGTATTTCATGGTGCTGCATCCCTGAAAGTATTATCCAAAAGGAAGGAAAATTTTTCATAAAGTGTTTTAACTGCTTGTATTCTGTAACTGCCAAAAAAAAGAGAAAAAAAAATATGGCCAGATATATTGATTAAATATAATTTTAAGGGTTGATGGGAAATGCAGACATTGGATGTACATTTCATTCCAGAATTATAGAAAATAAAAAATTAAAAAGAGAGTTGTGCTATATTTTCCTTTCCATAAAGCCTGGGAAAACCTATATCTTCCTCATTTTTTTGTGGTCACTTTTCTTTTTATATGTCATGAATAACTCTGCAAAGATGGCGCTGTGGGGAGGAGCACACTGAGTTGCAACATGCTGCTGCATTTGCATGCAAACCACTGAGGAATTACAGGTAAATCACAGCATCTCTGCTCCAGTTCCCTTTCTGTGAAGCACTGACTGCTTCTACCTTTCTGTCCTTTTTTTCCCCCTAAAAATTATTTATTCCTAAATTATCACCTACTGCATCTTTGTGCAAAAAGCAGTGAAACTCTGACTTTCACCGGACAGTTTGGATTCACTGACCGACGATCACACAGCTGTCCAGATTTGCCAACTTTAATTCAGTAACTTAGAGTTTCGTCAATAATAAAGATTTAAAAAAAGAAATAGAAATTAATCTCAGATTATTTGTCAATAATTTAAAAATAAGTAATGTGGTTCTCTGAGTGTTAAATCTTAATCTAGTAAATTACCAACAACAACTGAGCCATTGATAAAAGTGTTATGAAACAAATAGATACAAGTTTTCCACTATTCAAAGGTTTTTAATCTTTCTTTAGTCAGTCCTCTCTCATTTTTTAAGTGAAACTATCAATACTTTCAGCAGTGGTAACAATCTTTGAAATGTGCATGCTCTAATTTTTCACCTATGTCACAGAAAACTGAAATTTGGAAGAAATAAGAATAAAAAGGTCAATTTTCTTCCATCTTCTTTGGACAACATTATTTTTGAAAAAAAATTAAGATGTAATAAAAGATCTCAGCTTCAAAAAACAAATAAAGAGTCTATTTGTCATGCACTAATCAGTTGTACAAGACCACTGTCAATGCTAGTCGTGTGAAAGCGGGAAAAAGGCAGAGGAAGAGAAGAAAAGATAGCCCAGTAAAAACTCCACACACATAGGCTGCCAGTTTTCCAGGACACTTACCTCTCAAGTGCATGCTACACTCTTTCACCATCCTTCTAGCCTTTAAACTCTCACTCTTTATGATGATAATGAAGAAAGCAGGCAGCAGATGCTTCATCTTAACCATGAAAGAGAAGGTAAAGTGTGACTCTGGATATTCTTCAGAAAATGAAGTTCGTGATCAACAGACACTTGGGAGATTAGCTGTGTTCAAAGCACATTCAAAAACATGGAAAAACTCATTAATGTCATATCATATGGCTACCCTCCAGGGTTAAAGAAACAAGATAAAGTTTATGTTAGTGGAGATACAAGTGGGCTACTAAATAAATAATTTCATTTAATATTTCCCTCTCTTTTGTCTTGTAAAGAACCTCTTCTTTATTCCTGATGCATGGGTTTTTTTGGTTTGTTTTTTGGTTTGTTTTTTGGGGTTTTTTTTCTGTAGGACAGCAAATATCTGAGCTTGCTGAGCAGGTTTGTTTTTTGCCAGCACCTGTTATCTGCAAGCTATGATACAGGCTCTGTGAAACCAAAGAACATTAAAAGTGAGCAAGCTCTTCAACTCTCATGATAATTAGAAAAAAGATAGAAGAAGTGCAAGGGGAAAATAGAGAATGGCTGAATATATTTTGAAAGATGAAAGGAACCTAGAAGAGCAGCAGTCTAATTAAACCAGAAGTGGATGTGCTACAACCAGACCACTCTTCTGTAAATGACACATCATTAAAAGACATTAAAGCTTCGTTCCTGAAGAAAATTTGTTACTACTAAAATAAGAGGAGAAAAACATGAGAGAGAGATTAAATTGATGTTATAAACTTCAACCGTCTAAGAATAAAGGGCTGAAAGAAAAATACCATTTAAATAAGCTAATTCTGGAAGACATCAGAGAAAACAAGATACAGACTATTTGAATAAAAAAAATAGCTGGTCATAAGAGCTAAAATGTTGATTATAATTATTTTCATATCTTCTATTATCCTATTCAAATGGTCAAAATATTCTTCATTAATTTGACCAAGGCATCAGAGGACCCAGTTTATTACTACTAAATATACTGATAATTTATTGATGCATGGGGGCAAGAGAGGTTAACTTTTCACAGTAATCATTGTGTTTGGTACTCTAACTTTTAGTTGCCCAACATTTGACTTATAACAGGCCTGCTTTCCACAGGAGCTAAGTACTCCTTATTGCATCTGAATTCTGAGATACTTGCTGTGGCATTTTTTAAGCTCATGGCATTACCCTCTGGTCAGAAAAGAAATGATGCATCCACCAGCAGTAGCCAGTTCTTCAGCAGGGGCTTTAAAACCTAAGTTGAATTTAGACCTTTTTGGAAGGGCAATATTCTTGCTGTGAGCCAAGTGTCCAGGAAGGTGGACATGAAACAGCTAGCTCAGGAGTCCTGTGTTAAATCATGAGCATATAGTTAGTCTATAATCTGAAATAGTATTTGTTAGATGCTGTGATGACCTATTCCATAATCAGATCTTCTTTGCAGGAAGCAAACCCAATAATTTTGTCATATTGCAGGGTAAAGTGCATAAAAGAAGTGAAGGAGGAACAAGGAATAAAAAAAAAATGGATCATTACCCTGCAGAGGAACTGGAAGAAGGCACATATGCGATTTTGCTGTGCAGACACTATGGGAAATTTCATTTTGTTTTTGTTAACTACTATGCAAATTCACTGTTGTGATAGTTTCCAAATAAACTTATCTTCAAATGTTATTACATAATCAGTTTTAGCAGTTCTTATGAAAGTACCAAAACATTGCAAAATACAAGATTGGTCAGCTCTCAGGTATTATTCATTATTTTAGCATTAGTTTCAAGATATTTATTTGGTAATTCACCCTGTGTTAAACATAAAAAAGCTCTAATACTCGCCCAAGTATGAATGAATACAATTTTTAAGAGTTTGAGTTGTGATACACTCCTTTGAGAAGCTTCCTTTTTCTTCCTTTTCCTAATAGTTGTTGTCTGCAGTTGTTATAACTTTCACAAAAGGGTTTATTGTTAAACTGTCGGATAAGACATGGGTAAAAAAACTGGGTCACAGCTGATACAGACTTGAAAAACACAGAACCATTCTCCATCCCTTCTGAATGGCAAAGTGGCAGCAGAACATGTACATAATTTTCAAGCCTCTGAAAATTGACTCTGCCAGCCCTTGAAGGAGGACTACTCACCACCTACCAGGAGGCACAGCATGACAGATGCAGGAGACCAGAAACTCTCAGGCCGAGCCTTGGAGAGGAAATGGTGCAAAGGAGAGAGGAAAATTTTAACAAAAACACAGGTAGGCAAGAAAGATAAATTTTAGACTTCCATCACTAAACAATACAGGGAGAAAGAAACCTTTCTTCAAGACCAAATGGACTCATGAGAAACTCTGACAAAAAGAATGGAGAGAGAAAATCCAATAGCAATGAAGAAATGCAGCTGGGGTCAGTTCATATGGTGCAACAGAGGTGAAGCAGGCCATGGCACAGACTGAAATTGCAGTCAATTGCGGGAGGAATCAATTCCTTCAGTGCTGCACTTATTAATATTAGTTCATAATAGTAAAAGGAATTTGTTCTCAGATAATCCATGCCCTTGTTTTGTTAATATAAATAGTGACCTGCAAATGTTACTATTTAATACTTTAAACTGGATGCAAAACCTTTGCCCAAAGCCTCTTCCTTGCACTATAATGTAAGGAATCAAGAGGTTTTCAGTGAAGCAGTCCTGTGTATATAGAAGTGTAAGTGAAAATAGCATTTGGCCCAATGAGTGTATTTTCCTGGGGATTCATAAGAATTTTCAACAATTATGATTTTTTTTCCCCAGATCAGTAGTTTTAGTACAGCAGAACATTCTATTTTACTCTTGTGTAAAATGAACGCTTAGTGAAGATTAAAAAATATTATTAAAGGTCAAAAAACATTCCAAATATTTAGCTTTCAGAAATGCTTTCAGAGAACTTATATTGAATTAAAAATAGATGGTATGATTAATTTTTTAACTATTTTTCTCCAAAGGAAAAAATACTATTCTGCAGGATTTATTTATAAGCTATTGGAATCTATGAAAAAAAAAACAAAATCAGACAGGAAGTTGATTTAAATTTATGTGGCCTTGGCTCTCCTCAGAATGTGCACCTTCTGTAAATGAAGATCTTTCTTATAAAAGTGGCATTTTGTTAGATAGGAGATTATATTATAAAATATAATTCTCAAAAATGTTATAGTTCAAATTCTATCCCTTTTTCTCATTCTTGGATGCAGGGGGAGGGGTTGATAGGAAAGGCGAGCAGGAATACATTTCATGGAAGTATACAATAATCTAAAGGACATTATCAAGTAAGGGAAATCTAAAGGATGTGCACCTTAAAATGGCACCTAGTAAGTTTTTCAATCTAAAGATATTAATGAGGTTTACATTTCTGGTATTAAAATCTAAAGTTTTTCCTGGTGCCCCGTTTCACTCCAATATGAAATAATATAGCTGTGGAGTGGCAAAGATAGTTCAAGTTGTAAGTGACTCACTGGCACTGTAGTTGTAGGGCAATCACTACATACTGTAACTTATCACAGAATCACTGATTGGCCTGGTTGGAAAGGACCTTAAAGATCACCCAGTTCCACCCCTCTGCCATGGGGAGGGACACTTCCACTAGACCAGGTTGCTCTGAGCTCCATCCAAGCTGGCTTTGAACATTTCCAGGGATGGGGCATCCACAATTTGCCTGAGCAACCTGTGCCAGTGCATGCTGTCACTGCATTGTCACTGCATGTCCTTATAAATAGTCTCTCTCCATCTTTCTTGTAGACTCCCTCCATGAAGGCTACAACCAGATCACCCTAAAATCTTCTTATTTTCAGGCTGGACACTCATACATCTCTCAGTTTTTCCTTATAGGAGACGGGCTCCATCCCTCTGGTCATGATTTTGTTCATCCTCTGTGCTGGCTGCAGCAGGTCCCTGTCCCTGCTGTGCTGGGACCCCAGCTCTGGATGCAGAGCTCCAGGTGGGTCTCACCAGAGCAGAGCAGAGGGGCAGAATCCCCTCCCTGCCCTGCTGCCCACGGGGCTCTGCATGCAGCCCAGGACACGTTTGGCTCTCTGGGCTGGGAGTGCCATGGCCGGGGCATGTCCAGCCTCTCACCCACAGCACCCCCAAGTCCTTCTGGGCAGGGCTGCCCTGGGTCTGTTCATGCCCAGCCTCTGCTGATACCAGGGGTTGCCCCAAGCCAGGTGCAGCACGTTATACTTGGTCTTGTTAAACTGCAAGAGATTTTCATGGGCCCCCTTTCCTGAGCTTTTCCAGGTCCCTCTGGATGGCATTCTCTCAGCACTTTATGAAACTATATTTTAGAATTGATTTTTATGATCAAGTAAAAAAGAAGCATAACCATCAGCAAAATCCATGGTTCAAAGTAATTAATGTTGCCACAAGGGATGCAATGCTACAGATCTGTGTACAGTGATTCCGATTCCTTGTTTCTTTGTGTATTTGCATTTGGCCAGTGCTGGTATAAATTTGGATCATGATGACAATTGATATTCACTTTCAGTTTTTGGCTGCTTTTTCAGTCATCACAATTAACTCCTGGTTTAATATAATTTTTAGAGTGGTACAGTTTCATATATATATGATAAATTAGATAGATAGATACATACATACATACATAGATACATAGATCATCTGCCCTAAAAATGGTATTTCTTATAAACATTATGTAAGTTATGAGTCTATGCCTGGCCAACATTACTTTGGGGTGTAAGGCTGGGGACTGTGGCACCTGTCTTACTCTTCTCGACATGTTCTGTAAAGGAATAAACACCAATGGCCCTTCAATTGTGCTTGCATTCCTTGGGGATGCAGCCTTCAAGGAAGCAATGAAAAGATCACACTCAGCTGGTGAGACTTTGCTGGATGAAAACAGCAGACTTGTCAGTCACCAAGAGAAAAAGGAGCTAAGGTCATGAAATGGGCCCAGCTAAGTTCTTTTATTAACTATGCTCCCAAAAAGGACACAGAGCATGAGCAATTTACTGTTGTCCCAATGGATAGGTGAAAACTTGTGATCTGCATTAAGAGGGAAGAAATGAAATGAAGAGGAGGGGTATTTACAATGCCTTATTACCCTTCATTGTTTCAATAAATTGTATTGTTTATTTGCACAGTTAGTAAATGTTATCATATCTACATTTCTTAATTATGAATCCACTGCTAATGTTCATAGCATGTCTCCTGCAAACTTAAGGCTGGACAAGTTGTCATAGCATTAAGCCCTTTGGACAGTTATGCCTCAGGGGGCTCAGTCAATCAACAGCAGTAGAAAAGAGATGCATTTCAAATTTTCTTATTTATAGGACTTGAATAAGCAATGAAAGTGGGTGCAAAACACTTTAGAACTAACTGCACTATTATCATCATAACTTGCAATCTGAACATATAACATTCAAAGTTGAGAAAATTGCTTATGTTTCAGGAGACTCAACAGAGTTAATCGGCAATCAGAGATTGCTCAGCTGATATGCAAAACAGGAATGGGGAAGAAGGGCAGCAAAATGCCTAGGAAAATGGTGGAGATGAACAACAGAAAGAGGTTGTTCAATCAGTAATATCAGCAGCAAAAGGCGCATTAATGCACTTACCATCAATTTTCTCATGTACATCAGCAGGGGAATGCCCACAGAGACCAGGGCTGGGGCAAGGTTATACCCTATCCCAACAGGTAACCAAGTAGTGCATATAATGTTCTGTGTTGAAAAAGGCAAGACAAAGCACTGTATGCTTTAAATTACTAACATACATGTGTGATACTGGGATGACCACCAGAAAGCTAAAGAACATCAGCGTGTGGGATAATTGACCTGATAATTCTGAGATTGACATCTCATCTTCTGTGGACAGATTTAACTATGTCTGAGTTTCAAGGCCACAGCATTAGAAAGACAGTCAGGCCCTGTGTTTCTGGCTCCTGCAAGACCAATTTAGTCTGTATTTTCAATGGCCTGGCTGTGTGTGTAAGAGAACATGCTAAACATTATAAGATGCAAAATTTAGTTTTCTGTACCCATTGTCCCCCCTGTGCCTGGCAAACATGTATCCTGAGCAAATATATTACACAGGGCATAACACATTGTGAAAAAGACAGTAAGCAAATGTAAAGACCTTGCTGCTGCTCTCACTTCAGTACTGCCAAGTGCTTCCACCTCTTTTCATTGACCAGATTTTATTTTGTGGCCACGTAAAAATGGGCTGGTTCATTTTTATTCATTCACAGTTCTATTGTATGTGGTTTGCAGTGTGTAGGTGTTGAAGTCTGGAAGCTGTGGGTCATATTTTCAAGCAATATACATCAATATAGCTCTAGGGAAATCATTAAGCAAAACCTTCTGTACCAGACAGAGAGCAGCAGTCCTTATCCTAAACCTGTAGCATGTGGATTGTGATGTCTAAACTGACAGTAATAACTTTTCTACTCACCTTTTTTTCCTTTAAAACTTAGCCTATCTTAATAAAACCTAACCCATCTTAAATCACATACGTGTGTCCTTACAATTTTAAACACTGACATCTGCCATTTCTGTTATTGATTTGATCCTCCCCTTATACTGTCTCAGTAAATTATTCTTGTGGAAATTATGTTTTATGACATATATCTTAAGAGCACACAGGGCAATCTGAGGATAGCAGTGTAGTTTCTCTTAATTTGCAGAAATCAGGCAAACACCAAAGTGATTAAATATTCAAAGCCCAAAACAAGTTATTTTTTCTCTAATTAGTTTGTGGTTTAGGTTTCACTGTCAGAAATTATGTCTGAATTACATCTGTAAATATCAATTTGCATTTAGTAATATGCCTACATTTCCCTTCAGTATAAAATATTGAAATCCCACAATTAATCAGACCTAAAAAATATAAAATCAAAATTTCAATCCTTAAAATGAGAAATGTAGTAAGAAGTGCTATTGACAGCACTGAAATACATATTTTCAAATTAAATAACTTAAGATCAATTGTTTTGTTTTTTGGGCTGGGGGAAAGGAAAGAAAGGAAAGAAAGGAAAGAAAGGAAAGAAAGGAAAGAAGGGAAATGAAGGAAGGAAGGAAGGAGGGAAAGAAGAAAGGAAAAGAAAACCTTTCTGGATTAGTAAATATTGCCTTTCAGTCCTGAAAAAAAACGTGGGACAGCTCCACACAGAAACATTCTGATCAAAGCAGTTAAGGCTAAAAATATTATTCATACTTGGAATATTCCCACTAATTTCAATTTTTAAAGTGTCTTTAAAGAAAATTTAGAAACAAGTTTAGTGGAGTAACAGATACATAAGGTCTCACACGCTTCTGTCATATAAGAACAAAAAGCAAGTCTAAAGTTAATATTTTAGAGGAGTCATTTAAGTGTTAAACAGTTGTGATAAAGCAATCAGCCTATTAGTTAAGTTAAAATAGTTGGATTAAAGGAGTTAAGGCTAAATATGCTGAAATTAAAATTCATTAAATTGTCCTGTTCTAAGATAGGAATTTAACCAATTTTGAAAACACCTGACAAAATATATTAAACCGTCAGCATCTAATCATAATTTTAATGTGCATTAAATTAATTTTCAGTTATTTCCAGATGTACTATTGCCAGGATATATACTGGTATAAGTCAGTATAGCTTCAGGTACTAGTAGATAAAAAATATTACCTTTGGATAGATGGCCTCCGTACTACTGCAGGAAAATTCTTAGTTTAGAAATAAGAAAATTGCATTGAATCATTTAGAAAATATTCTGTAAAATTGCATTTGAGCAACTGTGAACATGTCTTACATTTGTTTATCTCCATAGAAACTACAAAGGACACACATCATCTACCGATCCCAGTTATAGTGCACAAACATTCAGCTCAAGTTTTTTCCCCAAATGTGTCTTTTGGTCTTCCATTCAATACCTGTGTCAACTGTTATGACAACTATCATCTAAATAAACACTATTATTCCTTTATTTCTCATGGAAAGATTTATTTTCCTTGGATAAAACACTGAAGCAAGAGAAGCAAGGGGAGAAAACATCTTACAGGATTTATACCTATAGATCATACAAAATCAAACACAGAAGACAATTTCCTGATGCCCACACTCTTCTACAGGCTGACTTTTTTCTATCAGTTTGCTCCAGCTTACAAACTGTAGTCAAACAGATCTGATAGCAACTGACAGGGGTTTACAGGTGTGTCATTTTTTTTTTCCTTTTATTACTTCAACTTGCATAAGATAATACTCCCATATGGAAATCAGTTGCTGCCACTTATTTTTTGCAGTTCTAAAAAGTAAGTTTCATAGTTCTCACATGCAGATCACATGGAGGAAGTAATGAACACCAAACACCAGGCATGTTCTTTTGTCCCAAATCTCCCAGCTGCACAAACACGCAAAAAGCCCAGAATTGTGTTTGAGAGAGCAGACTTAAATGAATTTCCAAGAATTCTGTATGCTCATAAGTAATGCTTAATATTTTTTAAAACATCAGCAATAGGTTCAATGCTGCATTAAAAATGATAGCCAAAGCCAAAATCTAAAATTCTAAGGCATCAGCCCTGTACCCCAATTAATGTAATATACCATAAAACCTCTTGAAATATTATTTCAATCCCAGACATTGAATGACAAATTGTCTAATGGTCTGACTGTCAGAAAAGAATCCAAGTTTCTCGTCAAGATATTTGAAGTAACACCAGAGCATGAAAATATGGCCTTCCATTTATTTTTCTCCTCTGAGTGCACTGAACATCTTTCATTCATATTTAGTAGGGAGGTATTCCCCAGGCATTCAAACCTCATTGCCTAATTCCAGTTTGAGATTTGATTATCTACCTTAATCCCATTAGACAGTGATCTTTTAAACAGCAGGAAAATTGCTGACAAAATGCCACCAAGAACATTAAAATTCCATTCACAGGGGGAATTTAATATTACAATTAGTTGCAGTAGCAACATAAGCATTGTAATTGTTTACATTTATTTAGTTACTGAGTGAGAATTAAAATATGCTGAATGAAATGAGCAATTGTTCCATAAGCGAAAAAAAGAAAAAGATGACAACTTCAGATTCCAAGAGGACTAACTTTCATTTGTTTCTAACTTAGATAATTTTAGTCTAGTATTAGAAAATGGATATTTTCTTTTCTGAATAAATGAAATACAGGTATTTCTGTTAGAGTTATGAAACATTTCCTTATGGAAATGCGTGGTATAAGGAAATCTGAAGATTTCCAATCAACCTTTGGGCAAACGCCTCAGGCCCATTTAAAAAAAACAGCTGTGGTGGATGGGGTCTGATTTATGCTTCCCTTTACTGAACCTCTGCTCTTCTAAGCGACCAGTTTTGGTGTTTAATCCTCTTTAATACTTGACTTGTCTGTATAGCAGCCTAGGACTGAATAGCAGCCTAGGACTCTCTTGCTACAATTTAGGCCGTGACCTCTTTTTCTGTCCATCATAGTTACGGACAGTACATTTCTCCTTCCTCTGTGCATATTTGAAGGTCATTACACTCAAATGATGGAATGGGCAGACAATAACCTCATGAGCTTAACAATGGTAAATGCTGTGTCCTGTCCCTGAGGGAGAGTACCTTCCTACATCTGCGCAGGCTGCTGCCCAGCTGGCTGGGTAGCAACAATACTGAGTGGGACCCAGTGGACAGTGTCTTGAAAATTAGTTCAGCTTTTGTTTTTCTAGTCAAGTCTTCCCCTAGATATGTTTGTGCATGAAAAGGAGCCACTGAGAAGACACAGATCACTCTTCTGGTGGGATGGAGTGGAATATAAAGGCTGAACAGATACAAAGTCAAACACGGGAAATTCTAGCTGGACGTACAGCCAATTCTTCCCCTAAAAGGATTTAAACACTAGAGCAGGTTACTTACTCAGAGAGGCTGTGAAATCTCCATTATTCCTGCAAGTCTTGAAACCTCAGCTAGACAAGATCCCAGGGAAGCTGATTTAATTCTGAATTTAGTCCTGCCCTGAGCATTTCTGCAAAGTATACAAAGTTTTAATCATAAACTTCAGCAATTAAGAGACAGAAAATCCAAATGCTTTTAAAGGAGAGACAAATAATAGTAATACATGGGAAAACAGACTACAAATGAACAGGGTGAGAGCCTTCTCACATAACGAACAAATGCATAGAATTCAACTACTACAACACTAGAAGGATTTACCAACACATTTCAAGGTATTTTATTCTTAATGCACCATATGTCTTTTGACATCATCTTATAGTTGTACCTTCTATCCTTGCTTGTATAGGCCATTCCTATACCCTTTTCTATAAAATATATTCCAAATCTGCAAAAGCCAGCATATTGTGTCATTATATTCAAGATTCTATTTTTTTTAAGAGTCACTCTAGATTTGGGAAAAAATTGGAGATATCCTAGAGTTGTTAAAAATTCTAATTTTATTCTCAATATTAAATAGAGAGATATTATTTTAGTTACTTCTATATTCTTATATGGTAGTATAATTTTTTTTTCCCTTTTTTATTCTACTGAGTTTAAAGACTAGCTACTTTGGTAATAAGCATCCATGCAAACAAGTGGAAAATACAGTAGTTGAAAGGAAATTCACAAAAGCATGCATAAATGTGTGCAATTGTGAACATAACAATACACATTCACAGTGATGAGAGTTAGTAAGCCATCTCTACATGAAGTAGCAATGTGAACAGTAAGATATTCAATAAGTTATATATACCTCCATTATTTTTCAGATTTTTCTCTGAGAAGAAGCATTTTAGACTCAAAGTATTAAATTATAATAAGAAAGTTTTAATTTCCTCCCTGCTTTTTCTGGTCATACTTTCTGAAAATGCACATTGGTTCTACAAGCCCCTTACTGTACTGCAAATCCAATTCCATACTGCAAAGAATATTTCTGTCTCTTTTCTGCTTGTATCTTTGGGTTGTGGAGGTCTGGCTGTTTATATTTATACAATGTTTTCAGTATTAGAGGAAAGAACAAAAGGGGAAATTGTATATTGCTGTAAATTAAACCGTGAGAGTTTTTATTCTGAACTGCACAGATTATTTTGTTTTGTCTGCTCTGAATTGCATTTTATCAGACCTGGAATAAGATAAAGGAAACATCAAACATGCAGTGACTTCCTCCTGTTAACATTTTGAGGGATTGCTCAGACGAGCCAATCAGGTTTTCATTCCTTCCCCGAAAAATCCTGCCTTTTCATAACAGGTGCTTTAAAATGTGAATACAGGAAAGGTCTGCATCAACCTGCCACCAGTGACCACTGCTGACCAGAACTGGAAAGCACCAGATAGGCAGACATTTGCTGCCCTCTTTTGGAATATGTAAGTGAAGATTCTGGGGATGATTTAATGTGGTTTTGTTTTTATTAGATATTTCCCTTTGCCACATTCCTCACAATCAATGGATTTTTAGTCAGCTTTTTGGCTTACTGAATTAAAAATTCATTGCTGAGTTAGGTATTTAAAATTCCAACAAAACAAAAAAAGATTATTGAAATGGATTTTTTAGGTACACAGGCCATTTGGATACATTGAATGCATTCTTTAATAACTGAGTAATAGGGCATTTATTTTAATGGACAACTCTCATTTTTTTCTATTAATTTTAATAAAATGGTTTTATGCAAATGTGTGAAGTGTGTGAAGTGTCCTTGAAAAAATAATAGAGTTGGTCTTTCTGTTGTAACAGAAAAAATAATTCATAAAGAGTGGTAATATCTCTTTATGCATAATAACTCTTTGTTCATTATTTATCCTTTATTGATTCTGCCTTCACTTTGACCTGACTGACATTTCACTAAATATTAGAACTAATAAACTAAGAGTCAAATGAGATGCCGCATAAAATTTTAATCTGAAACACTACAGAAGTATAAGTACCTTATCAAAATTGTCACCACCTACAAACCACAGCAAGGAAATTATCAGCAACCTATCAGAGACTTAAAGTGGGGCATTAGGACAATAGAAACAGGGTATAATACCCATCAAGGTCATCAGAACTGTACCAGAAAAAAAAAAAAAGGTTGTTTGAAAAGAAAGCAATGAGGAGTGTTTTGAAGCAGTTATGGTAGTAAATTAAGGAGCTTCTACTAAGCAACATAGGTTGCTAAAGATAACATCATTTTATGCACAAAGGGAAGTCCATTTACACTACAATCACTGTACATACAGGTTAATCTGTACCAATATTTCTTCCTGGCCTTTTTTTTCATCCTTTCATCTTTTCTTTATATGACAGAAAGTATTTTTGCTGTTGTTGAAATATTCAGGCAGGAAAACCTCAGTCAAATTAAATTAACCTTTCGTATTCTTAAAAAATACTATCTTATACCATTTTTATACATGACAATTGTTTCATTGTTGTGCTTTAATGAACATGCTATGTTGTAAAAACAGAATAGGACTATTCCCTTTGTGATCAAAATCTCTATAAAAGCATTACACTAAATTATAGACTACACTAAAATAAATTCTCTATGTTATATGACAGGTCGCAATCTTAGAGCAAGATCCTGAGACCACTATTCCCTGTGTTTAGGTAGTAGCTCTTGGACTTTCATGCAACATCTATTTTATGTCTAGATCAGGCTCTATCAAACTCCAAATTCTAATTCTGATGGGCGTTTAAAATTTGCAAGACATTTGTGAGCTGTCTGGTTCTGAGTCAGAGAATACACTTACCAAGATGTCCTAGTCTAGAATTAATTACATTTTTTGGTGTGATTTCTGTCATTGACACTACCAAAGTAAGTTCAGTGTTGACAGTGATTTATCAACACCATCAAATATGAGGAATAGGATCATAAGGAACTGTGAATCTTTTAGACGTTAACTATATACTGGCAAATTGGACACATTCAGTGCAATGGCTCTACAGCACCTATTCAGTGAAATATCATTAAGCAAAGCTCTTACAGAGTACCTTTTCAAAACAGGGCTTGCTTTCTAGAGAGGGAACTAAAAAGATGCAGAGAACTGAAATATTTCTTCTCCATTGCTTACTAGTTTATTAGGCTTTCAACCTTAAAAATATTTTGGCT
>WEKY01001781.1:192-26808 GCA_013390045.1 Picathartes gymnocephalus | reverse complement strand
TTTTTTTTTTTTTTTTTTGTCCCTAGCTTTCTTAACAAATTGCTAAAAAGGTAATGAAATCAGAAATATCCTCTAAGTTTTGGTAGGTTTTTTTTTTTTAAATCAATATTAGAGCTTAATTAACAGCCCTTTATTGTGGAGAAAATCCATTCTGCAGTACTCCTGCAGTTAAAATTAGAGGCACTTAGTGCAGTGGAGTATAGGCTGCAAACAATATTCCTGAGGGGAATTAAACTCACTGTTAAAATCAGTGAGTATTATGCAAAACCCAGCTACAAAAGGTTTTCCCAGAAAAGTACGTATGTAACTGATTCTGGCCTCCAATTTTCTACCTTTGTTCCTTAAGACTACTGCTTCCTTTCTGAAAGGAAATGGAGCGTACGTGAAGAGTGGCTAAACTTTTAAACCATAAGAATGGTAGAGCCAAACATAGAAATACATACATAGATATATATATATATGTGTGTGTGTGTGTGTGTGTGTATACACATGGAGCTGGAAAACTTAACCAAAAGGATTTTCCATTATGTATAATAGTTTTCATTGCTGTTCAAAGGAACACTGTTGTAACAGTGGTCAGGGAAAAGAAAAAGACTTTTCAGAGAGAATGCCTTCGGGATATACTGTACCACCTAGCCAGTAGTATGATGCTGCGTAACTTAGTGAAAAACCTTAATAAAAAAGAAAAATACCTTAACAACAACAACGACAACAAAATACTGTAATAAAAATTTCCAGTTAACTTGGAAATGTAAGATGGTAATGCGAATGCATTTTTCTAACACCCAGCTCTGAGTGGCTCTTCAAGACAATTACCAGGAGGACATAGGAAGCAGACAAGTGCACCTGAAAACCCATATATACAAAATAGAAATTGCTGCAGAGATTGCTTTGAAATGAGAATGGCCTATGAATAAAAAGATCATAGAAACAAATGTTACTGGAGGTAAATTATGTGAAAATGTGTGAATAAATATATACCATACTCTTTCCTGTTGAGATCTGAAAGATAATTTGTGAATTTTAACTGCAGAGTACAGGTTTATTATGTATACTTAAATGCCATCCATAGCATAAATAGAAGTCTTATTAGTCTGTAATATAGCTTTTCCTTTGTTTCTCCCTTTTTCTGGTAATACTTATGCACTCTTTTTTAAAAGGAATCATTTGCTACATGAAAGAGAAACTGTTGAATTCAGTCAATAAACAAAACCTACTGCTCTGGAGATCTGCAGAGAGGGAGTTACAGCACTCATATCAATCCGTAGATTTCTCATCCTGATCCTTACAAAATACAGCTTAGAGCTTTATTTTGAATCATCACATACAAAAAGAAGAGTATAGGAAGGGAAGTAAGAATGATTCAAAATAGAAATTAAATCCAGTGAGAAGCATGGAGCATAGAAAATCCTAATAATATTTTGTCCACTTCCTTTCTTTTTTTATTTGCTTTTCTCAGTGGTTCCTACTGGTTGTTTTGCTACTTTCTTGTCCAAAGCTAGAGTCATAGTAGACATTCTTTTTTATTTGAGTGTGCAAAGCTAAAAATGAGCACAGAAAAACCTTTACTCTCAAATGTTCTAAATAGTTTTTAAGTAGTCTTCAGTGCTGTTCTTTTTTCCATGGAAGTCTAGACCTTCATTTTTATCCTTGAGAGAACAAAATGAAATGAAACTATCTAGTCTAAATTATTTCTCAGAAAAGAATGCGTGCAATGGCCTTCATTTGATGTCCAGCAGAGCTCAAAGAAAAGGTAATGTGTGGCTGCTGTGCCTGGCTGAAATCTCATGGATCAGCAGCACAGGTTTGTAGCTACAATGTAGGTGCCTCATAACCGCCTTCAACAGCACCAATGGCTCAAACATCAATATGTTCATTTTAGATAAAACTCCCACTAAATTCATCTGAAGCAAAGTCCAGATAAGAGTGAATATTTTGAAAGTTCCACTTCCTATTTCGTTAAGTGGGATAATGAAACAGTTGCATATTTTATGGTATAATGAGGTTATTACAGCAAATGAGATACCACATAAAAGGACTCAAAAGTAGTTGAACTTCTAACCCTTGAAAATATGCATTTATTGCTGTGATTTACAGCTCAGTTTTCCTGGAATTAGTTTGATTGTGAGGTCTGAGATGTTTTAATATATTCTTGAGAGGTGATGTTTTTATGAAGTGAGAGACAATAGTAACAACACTTGATTGCTTCAGAAAGCTGTTTAAGAGTAAATTTATATTTTAGTCTAACCTTCTGTGTTTAGGAATAGTTTATATTTTCTTCAGGATTTCCAGTAGCTTTGCTCTATGTTGTGCTGAGTACATTTTAGTTTGAGACGCTTTTCACTGTAAGGAGCAAATAACGTTCAGAAAAGGAATGGCATGATGACCAGATGACAGTTTGGAAATAACATAATAATCCTACCACTAGTGCACTATTTCATGCTACTGAAAGGGGAAAAAAGTTAGAAAACTACAGGAAAACAATTTTGATAAGCCATGTTAAGAGTAGAAACAGATTTTACCTAAGTCATGGATGAAATTTAAATGCTGCATACTCTTTCATTTTTTCACATCTTAAAAAAGAAAAAAAAAACAAACCAAAACCCAAACATTAATTGTCAATAAGGGAAATTTTATCACAAATAAGAAATAAACTAAGTTCCAGGAGATTCCATTAGCATACTGTATAACAGTAATAACTGAAGTATATATTCCTTGAGGAACTTATTCTGTAAACTCTCATGTGACTTTTTATTGAGTTCTAAAATGTGCCTTCCTAAGAAGCTTCAGTTTAAGCTTGTATTGTACATCGCTTCTTCATTCCCCTCTGACTTATTTTCTAGCAAAAGCTAGAAATAGTTTTAATGCCTATAAATTCTCTTGAAGGCAGTTTCATATGACATGGCTGTGCAGTAGGGCACAACCTTTGAGCTTGCTGTGAAGGTAAGGTATACTTTAGAAATATTAGAGAGATTAGGAAGCAATCAGATAGATGGTTATGACTTCAAGGCTTAAAAACCTCCACAACACAAAATATAAAAGCATGAGGGTTCGACCTTTTTTTTACGTTGACCAAAATTCTTCAGAGCAAAATAGTATTGTGTAAAGGGGATGCTTGAATTTTGGGTGTATGCAATAAAAGATAAATAGCAAAAGCTCATGTTCAGTCAAATGTTTTGGAGCCACATAAACCTACTGCACAAATTTTCTTCAGTTACCACAAGTGGGTTAGAAAATATTTGAGGTATTCCAATGCTATGAGTTTTCTTGATGTTTTTAGATTGCTTTAGTGGTGTGCAAGTATAAAAGGTTCAAGAAGTGAAATTATGTAGGCATTGGCATGGAATATAACTATTACCACTGGAAGACAAGTCTGCATCCTCTGACTAATAGAGACTGGCAATGAAGACAGTCATCTCTAACCTTATTTCCTTCAAAATACAAGAATAACATTCAGTAGTTTTCATGGACCAGGTCCAAGAATTTACGACTGAAAGAGTATTTAAATGAGTCTGGTGGCATCCCTGCAACTTAATTGTAGAGCATAAGGTTATCTTGATTTTGTTCACTTTAGGGGAAGTTCTAGACCCTAGTATTTTTGGGGTGTAGAATAACTACTGTGCTGATTGTACATAGATTAGGAGATATGTTACTGAAGATAACCAAACTGAATTAGTGCTTAATTATTCAGAGACTATTGTCCAGATAATTAAACTCTCAGAAATATACCTAATTTGAATGACGTATCCTAGGGCAGGTTGTTCTTTCTACACTGTAATTGAGTCCTTCGTTGAGTGATAAACCTGGTGCCACTTTTGTTTTTATTTGAATACAAATTCCTTATATGCTAAAGTGTGTTTCTTGTCACCCAAAATGACTCAGTGTCACAATGACAGTGCTTTCTTGATAGGCTTTTAAAGTCAGTTCATAAGGACTGCATGTTCATTGTGTTAAGTGATAAATTAAGCCATAAACTACAGCAATAGCTAATTTTTTTGAAGGTTTTGGGGTTTTTTTGACAGAACACTATATTGTAATTGGAGTCACCATGAAAGAAACAAATTATACAGTAATTATACAAATTGTATCTGTCTGTGTAGTTCAGCATCCTTAATTCCCAAACCTTCTTCTCCATTGGTGTGAAGCAAACTGATTTAAACATTTAATTGAAAACGTGAAAATTCCACAATTAAAAGTCCAGAACCAAATTATAATAGCCCTGTATCTTTTATCCAGAACTAATCTAGTTTGTGCAAGTCACAAATAAAAATAGTGCCCAATATCTTCTAAGACTTCTGTAAAGAAATGTATTCATCTTAAAACATTGCTTTTCTTCACTGAAAGAGATCAGCCTCCCCACTACTCCATTTCCCTTGTACTACATGTAAATGTTGTTGTTATTGGTCTTAAAAGAAAGGAGGGGATGAAATGGGCACAAGCATTTCATTTTATGTAGGCCACCAGCACACTAGGGACATGCCTGAATATGACTTACAGGTTTGGGCTTTTTTTTTTTTTTTTTTTCTTTTTAAAGAAAGTAGTCACACTGATTTTCTATGTGTTATAGGTTTTCTGTGTTATTATTGTAGGTTTGGGTGGGGGTTTTTTTTGTTTTTTTGCTCTTTCTACATGAATGTATTTTTGGCTGCTGTCCTGTGTTAGAGGGCTAGATGGACTTTTTTCTGATACGACCCTTCTCTGTGGAGCCTTATTCAATGGGATTGCAGATGGGTTTTTACTGCTGCAATTGTGCTGTGTGCTTACTAACTACACAGCATGAAGCAGGCAGAGTAAAGGCAATATTTAGAGATTTTTCAAGGCTGCATCCACATCTGCTGTACCTCTATGAAGTTTTTCTATTTTTGCGTTCCCCCAAATTGTAATCTCAGCAAGAGTAGTATTCTGTATCTTTGGTAGCAGCCGACAGCTGGCATGATCCTAGATACCACTCCTTGATGGTGCAAAGATATTTGTCATAGTTTTTAGGTACAGAATTCAATATAAAGATTTAAAGTGAAGCTTTAAGAGGTGAGTTTCTAAAAGTGCAGTTTCTCAACTGAGCAACAGCTTCCTGTGCTCTTTGCTCTTGAAAGGAAACATCACTCCTGTTATTTATTTATCCTATGGTAATTAGCCAAGAGCTGTATTAGTGTATAATTTAAGACCTCCTGTGTCAAAGTGATGCCACCTTGGCTGTTTCCTGAGCTTTCTGATCCTGGTGTTTCTCCTTGTCAGAGCAGTCCCAGGAGACAAGGATGGATGCTGGGGAGATTTCTGCCTCCTATTAGGATGTGCCAATACTCATTACTCTTGCAAAACAAAGTCAGCATGTGGGGCCCAGGTGTGAACACAGGGGTTAACCCAACCAGCCTCTAAAGAATCTGTGATCACTTTTGCAGAGCACCTGTTTTGCTGAGACCTTGATCCAGGAGGGTAATACAGGACAGGAGCCGCAGGGGAATGTGGAGACAGGTTACTGTTCCTCTCTGCTGTCCCATGGGGTACCTGCTGTGGTGAATTTCCCAGCCCTGAGGTCTCAGGTTGTGGGTCCTTGTTGCCCAAGCTGTCTCTGAGAGGATCGGTACACAAGTGAGCTCTGTGTGTGACCAGCCACAGAGGCTGCCAACAGCTCTTTTTGCTTTTTACTCCCCCTTCCGAAGAATCATTACACTGCTGCCAGGGCTGACAGGGCTACATTAAGATAGATGGCACATACCACATACTTAGAGCTTTCTGCACTAGCTCTAGGAAATTCTACTAGTATTTTCAAATTTTGTGTCTATGTTTTAATTAACACAGTTTTAAGAGTGACACACCTGGGTTAGTACATGCAGCCATGTGGGGGAAACGCAGTAATTTATTTCTGAGTGCTGCAGTTTTAGCTCAAAACGTGACTGAAGAGTGCCCCTGATGTAGCACTGACAGTGGCTGCGATTGTGTTTTAATTGCTTTTTGACTACTTGTTAAAACTCAGACCATAAGGGAGTCTAGACGCATGTGAAATATGAAAAGTTAAGTTTTGTTCAGTTCTTAATCACTGATTCATATAATTCTTTCTGACCCTTTTTGTTTGTTTGTTTGTTTGGGGTTTTTTGTTTCCTTTTTTTCTGGCTAGAAGCATAAAACAGGGATAGAAGATTTTATATGGAACTTTGCTTATAGCTCTTTTTTCACATACAAAAATAAAAAAAAATGTTGTGCAATAAAAAATATTTTTTATTTATTATAATTTATATAATATATATAATCCTAAAATATATTTTCTTTATTGGTGGTAAATATTCTCTCTTAAATAGCAAAAACAATTGGAAAAACAGTAGGTGTATATAATATATATAACAATTTATGAGGACATGACAAGCAATAAAAAGAAAAGGAAGTCATTAGCTCAGAACAAACAATAGCACAGTTACTATTATGGATCTAATAAAATCATGTTGGCTTTTTGTACGTATGAAAAATCAACTTACTTTTCATGCACACAGAAATCAATGTGCTATAGTGAGTCTTTCATAAAGAAAAGTCTTTCTGCCTCTCGGTTTAAAATTTTCAGATGCAGCTAACTTTAAAGGGACTCAGCAATACTTTGTTTCTGATAAAAGGACAGATTTATTGTATAGAATCTATGGCAGTTTCATGATTTGTTTGTGGTTTAACCTTTAATGAGGTTTGTGGTGGTAAAGGAAACCATTATTACTGGTAACAATCACATTCATTTCAAATGGCTGAAGCAATGCAATTCAGTGAGCAAAATTTGCAAATCAATGCTGTAAAAATGATTTATTGTGCTTGAGTTGAACAGCTGATGTGTTTGTTGCATATAAAACTGACATACAGTACATAGTGCAATGAAGTGTACGTGGATATATAGTAAAGAGAAATAGATGAGGTTTTTTCTTGCATAAAGTTCTTTTTCAGCACCTATCAAGCATGCATCTCTGTTTTACGTAATAAAGGCAGTACCCTTAAGGGTATTTTTTCATTAATGCTTTAATATTTCAGACAAAACGGACCTAACTCAAGGTAAAGCAACAGATTAATGTGAAATTTCAATAACAGTAACTGCTAGACAGTAGTGACACAACTGATTTTGCATTTTTAGAAGAATATACAGGTGTAAAACTGACAACTTTAATTATTTGGTGTGTTTGAGGACACCCAAGTCACTTGTTTTACATTACCTTCATACCTTACCCTGGCATCTGATTTAAGTCTCCTGTGTTCACCTATTACCATAGCAGGTTAGGTACCTTTTTCATTTCCTTGTTTTGCTCTCAAGTTTTCACTGGGATGAGTAACCAAGAGCCTTTTCAGAAGGAAGACTGGCAAGTTTGATAAAATTTTACCTTTTGATTTTCCAGACACTTTGATTGTTCAGATTTGGCTTTACTAAGCTGATAGATAGTATCTTTTTAACTTTTTTTCTATGCAGGAGAAAATTTCAGTGTTTGCTTTTGTTCTGGAAAAGCATCTGCCTGTCCCATGACTAACACTTAAATCAAATTCTATTTGTAATGGTTTGTTTACTAATTTTATGATCTACTAAATTTGAAGATTTGAAGAAGTGAGAAGAAATCTAAAAGCCCCTGCCAACCAACCCTGTTCAGAGGAGTTCTTTTCTTTCTGTTTGATGTTTTATTCAAATCTCTACAAACCTACAGATTTGTGGGTTTTCAAAGCATCTATTTTTGTCATCAACTATGGCTTTTAGTGAACTGGATATCCTTCAGAATTCAAAACAAAACTATTACTTTCCTTCTCCACTATGCTTTGCAAACATGACCTGGTCAATTCTAGGATTGGTATTACCACCTTCATTGTTTAGCAAGTACTGTAAATAGAATCCTTGTGGCCTGAGATTCCAGACCTGGTGAGATTCCAGATTACAGAGCTGTCATAGTGGAGCATGGCAGAGGAGGGAGAGGTGTCCACACAGTCTCAGGTTCTGTGATGTAGGATGCACTCAGCTCTTCTGTATTGCACAGCTGTACAAGCTTCTTCCAAAAACTCACTTTGGACAAGACATTCCATTACTCCTTGTGAACATACTACAAAAGAAATTCATCTGGGAGATGATTTTAGGCCGGAAGAGAAAGGAGGTTGGTTTTCATTCATGTGATCAAAGTTGATCCAAATTTAAGCAATCTGTAATACTCCTGATATCATGGCATTTGACCTCCACAGGTCTTAGCCTTTGTGATATTACAGTTCTTGCCTCTGACTTCCTATTTGATCTTAAGACCCTCCTTGTCAAAATAGACCAGATGCGAATTCTCTTACATTTTTTTACTTCCTTCTGTATTCCATTCAAAATATAATTCGAGCCAACCTTATTTCCCAGGTTTCATATATCATTAGAAATAGCTGCAATTTTTAGTTAAGAATTGCAAATAGGGGAAAAACAAGAAATGGTTTCACCAGTATGTTTCTTAATAGTTCCTGTAGCGTTAGTTACAGTACAAAGCTACACTGACACACTGTATCCTTCTGCAAAGGGCTCCTCCAAACAATAAGGGTAGTATCTCTGCAATAGTTTTGATTCCACAGCACCTTCAATGAGAAAAAAAGACAGAACTTTATTGACTTAATGGTGTGCAAATCTCTATAGTGTACTTAGGTTCATAATTGATAAGAAAATTTTAGGATTTCTGTGCACAAATTTTAAAATTAATAAAAAAACCCCAACATCGACATTTTGATGTAAAATTTCGTATTTTAGTTTATAAATACCTTGTAAAAAGTTCTTCTTAAACAACTATTAATCTTTATATCAAGAAAAACGTTACAGAGAACTTCTGTGTTTGGTAGGGGATCTGGTATGCTGAAACTTCACAGTGCAATTGCATTCCAGAGATATCGATGGAATCATACACTGAATTTCACAATCACACTCTTGTGCATGATAAGGATATCAAATCTAAATTAAACGTTCTTCGTCACAGCTCTTAGTGAGACATGCTGCCTCAAGTATTTGAATTCAGCAGTAGGATTTTTTTAGTCACCAAATCTCCAGTCTAGTGGTCATCTTTAGAGCTGAACTGAGTTGAGTTCAGGGCTGTACTTAAACCTGAATATGGATAAGCTTGAGATCATCTCTATTAACGTTTTGTCTTTCTGGTGCAAAGTACTAATGTAAGTAGAGAAATGTGAATAGAAAAAATACATTTTCCCAATGACCAGTTAAACAACAATTTTGTGCCTTGAATTTCTGTTTGTTTAGTAATATATACTTAACAGCATTGCAGGTACGAGGAGCAGATTTAACTTGTGAAACCCAAGCCAGTTGACCTCTCCTAGTCATTGCTCAGTCAGAACAAATGGTACCAAATATCAGCTTATAGCAAGACCATGCCTGATTGGGAAACTTCCTTCCCTGGGTCACACTTACCATTCCCTCACAGTGTCCTTTGCTCCTGTTTCAGGCTCAGCTAACTTCACATTTTCTGTATTCTTTTCAAGAGTCCTTAAGCCATGTATAGGACTTTCCTGTAAACCAAATAATTGTTTCTCCAGAACTTGATGAAATTATCTACTTTTCCATGTGTTTAGAGTTTTCCATGCCATACTGTATTGTACATGTCAAAACACAGGTTGCTTCAAAGGATTAAATAAATGGCTAAAAATCAATAAATCTTTTCACAGTTTGCCACTAGGGATCATTATACAGTGTTTATTAGTTGTCTTTCTTACCCTTCAGATGTAAGAAATAACAAATCTGTTGAGTCTTGGTGTGTCAGAGTACTCTGCTGCCTGCCTGTGCTGCCTGCTGTGAGGTACCAGCACGGCTGGCGTGAGCAGCAGCAGCAGCCCAGCCATGCTGGGGAGGCATCTGCTGTTGGCTAGGTGTTGGATCATAGCACACTGCGACATCTTCTCACAAAACATTTTTGTAGCCCTTTTTTTTAAACTTTCATGCTTGCTCAGCAGGACCACCACAATGATTCAGTGCCAGGCACTGTAACGCCAGCCACTGAAGAAGAATAGGCCTGAGGAGTGTCAGCAGGCAGGTTTACTGCACATGGCTGCGTGGCTTTTTCTCTCCCTCATGGCTGGGACTGTGAGGAGCCCCCAGACATGTTTCAGTCTTGGAATTTCTCACCTGTCCCCTGCTTAACTGAGGTGCTTCCCGTTATATCCAGATCAGGTGATCAATGCACGTAGCTCAAACCCACATGTCCGATAATGTAATTTTCTTATCATCAGAGACTAATAAAAACACAGCCATAAGAAATTCTGAGATATGAAAGCATAAGGTGCTTTTCTTCTTTTCTCATAATTTTTTCCTGTCTTTTTTAATACTTCCCCAAATTTTCTGGTTTGGCTTTCATATTGTTTTTTAAATTCCAGTTTTAGAGATCATTGGTAAGTGATGTGGATTAAAGAAATCATACTTGGATCTTTCATGATCAACGAAAACTGATAATTCCTTAGTTTAAAATGGCAGTAACTAAAAAGTGTTTCCTTAGCAATTCATGCAAACAGTGTAAATGTGAAGGAGATAACATTTCTCCCCAGGGAGTGGTCACAGCAGCAAGCCTGACAGAGTTTGGGGAGCATCTGGACAATGCTCTCAGGCACAGGACGTGATTCTTGGGGATGGTGCTGTGCAGGGCCAGGAGTTGGACTCGATGATCCTTTGAGTCCCTTCCAACTCAGCATATTCTGTAATTCTGTAGTTCTGTGATTTTATTCAGGCTGATGAAAAAGGAGGTAATTTAGTCTCTAAGCCTGGAGGAGTCTAACACACATTTTGTCCTAACAAAAATGTATCACAAAAGAAAACTGGTTACATGTCTGTTTGTTTAAATGGCTGTTTAAAAGTTCTTTTACATTTGTGATAATTTTCATTATTACTCTTTTTATAGGCTTGGGAAGTGGTGGGTTGGAAGATGGTATCAAAACTCAGTAATGAAGACTAGAGGCAAAAATTTGAGGCAAAGTAGGCAAGTGAGCAAAATTAAAACAGAAGTTTAAAATAGTCCTTGTTTCAGCTATTCTCTGTGCTCTGAAAAGGCTTCTAATAGATTTTTTTCTCTTGAGATCTAGGCCAAAATAGACAATCTGAAGTTGAAATTGTCACCACTAACCTACACTTTTCCTGCATATCACAGGTGATATTTACAGTCTTAAAGTTGTTTAAACATGTCTGTCTTCTGTACAGATTTTTTAATGTGAAGACAAAGCTGCAGTAGAGTCTCATTATCCACAAATGCAACTGGGCTTCCATGTAAATCTCTCTTTAAAGTGACATGATTTTTTTCTTTGCTTGGTGGATGTATCAAAGCTTAATGTCCTTCATTCCTGTAATGTGTTGTGTAAAACATCAGACACATTAGGTTGCCTGATATATTTTTTGCTATTTTCTTTCTGACATATTATCTCATGAGGCAAATGACTAATCTGCACTGGCGTATCCCCTGGTGACTTTGTATCGGCAGAATTAATTCACAACTCAAATCCCTTCACAGGCTGTTCTGTAGAGACAGATGGATCAGGTGTGCCAAAGGTCTGAATAAAGTCTTGAGGGCAAAATTATGGGTGAAAAGGTTAAGGAATAAGAAGTACCTTTGTTTCCATTTGTTCCTAATTGAAGCATCGCTATCAGGAACAGGATATGCCCTGGAGTAAGGGCAAGTCAAGCAGAACCAGCAAGTCCCTGAAAACTGCAGTAACCAACCTCTACAGCTAACTGGGAAAGTCCTGAGAGCTCTTCCTTAACTGTTGCTTGCACAGGTGACTGGTATCTCTGTGACAGGATCCCAAGCAAGAGGAGGGATATTCCCTAGGGTGTGCTGCAGCATCCTAGTCCAGGTTAAAGGCACCTTTTAACAACTCCTGTGCACCAAACCTCAAATTTAGTCTGTTCATGTGCCTGGAAATTGAAAAGGAAGAGGGGAAAAAAGAAAAGGTTAATGGTTCAACACATTTATTACTTGAAATATTCAACTCCACTTTCTGCTCTTTATTCTCCAACCTGCCTGTACATGGTGTTTTTTGCTGTCAGGAAATTATTGCAGCACTGCCTGGTGGAGTGGTGGTGGAGACCAGTCACAGAACTACTTCGCCTCCTGGTTCCACTCACCCTAAGCAGAGCTGCGTCTGTTTAGTGGCAGCTTACTCAGATACTGGCTATGGCAATGCTTTCTGAAAAAGCATGTTGGAATTCTCAGCTGTGGAGTTCCATCTGAACAATTCTTGTGCAGTTCCCTGATGCCCATCTTTTCATAATTAAGTCATCACACTCTGTTATGAATTGTCTCCAACCCAGCAATACAGAAATTTTTCTTCTAGAAAGTCGGTTTAGGCTGATAAAATAGTTAGAATTTTTAGATCAGTTTGGGGAAGAATTAACACACATAAATCTATCCAGATTTGGGTCCGGCTGCCTAGTCTTGATGAATTTTTGTTACATAACTTTTCAGATACACAGATCTCTGGCATAAAAGCCCTATGAAATGAGCTCTCCAAGAAGACAGCTAAAGCTGTATAGCAAATGATGGTTAATAAAGTCTCCTCCTCTCTTTCCTTTCTCCATCCATCTGGAACAAAACTGTGGCAGACTAGAGAGATACACATTACTTATTTTCTGTCATTATGATCTGGGTGGATTTATTTGGAATCTCTTGAGAGGATACAGAACAAGCACATTTTAATTTTGCTTTTTGATTCTGTCAGAGAAGCATTTTCTGCTCAAATCCCAAAGTATGGATTTAGGTTTGCTTGTACCCTAGGGCAATCAGTAATCACTTTAGGGTCAATAGACGCTTTTCTGTGTGTTAAAATGTCATTGCTTCTAAGTATTGTACTTTACTACCTTTGAGGAGTGGGATTGGAGGGTTTCCAGATTCTCACTGGATCACAGCACTGAATTTAGCTCTTAAAGGCATTCAATATCATACTGTTTTCAAAGGCAGAAGAGTATGGGGTTCCTGCTTAACGTTTTACTACTGATGATTTATATATCTTTTAGGAGGATGAGAAGCACACTTTTAATATTATCATTTTACAATCCCTAGGAAATGCTTGATATATTTTTCCTCACAACAAAAGTTATGCATACCAGCTCACACAAATGCATGGTATAAATATTTTTAATAATACCTGTGTGATGTAACATACATGACCAGCATTTGTTCATCAGTCCTGAATTTGATATGGATATGTGACTAAATTGTAGAGATCATTGAATTTCATTTTTTTCCCCTCACAGTTTTCTATCCCTTTATTCTTAGAGGAGCAGCATTGACTTATTCACAAGATAATGAAAAGGTTAATGAAACACAAAAGAAGACTATTTTCCATCAGTATGGTATCCATGAACCATGAAGCAGCCAAATATTTGTACTACAGCTTAATGTAGTACTATTTGTTCTATACATGTTTATAAAAGAAGCCTTGTAACTCCAGGGATTTCCTCATGCACAAAGTAACTGGATGAAAGCTGTAATCCAGAATTATCTGTCAATTACTTTAAATTTGGAGACTGCACAGTCGTTTGAGTGACAAGTGCACCAATGTGTTTTGAAACTGCTATTGCAGATGTAGGATTTACCTTCATATGTTAGTGACACTGTGATATTTTAGTACACTCAGTAGAAGATATCATAGTATTCCCTAGTAATTAGTCTATATTAAAGTCTTGATTCATACTCCTAAACACTCAGTAAGTCAGTAGACTTTTAAATCAGTAGGAGTCAAACATACAAACATACATTTTAAAAGTATTTTATTTTGTGATAATAATTTTAGTGCTACTTCAGGTTATTTATTGCGTCTTGTTACATAATAAGGGGGATAGTTCACATTCATTCTTCTAGGATTTGAAAAGATACAGCCTGCATTATTTATTTTTTAATCCAGCCTAGATCAAAATCCAACTGCTGCCGCTTGCAAGTACTTATCAGTGCACTAAAACATTGCACTAATAAAATATCTGGTAGCATAAAACTTCTAACTTTCTTATGGTTTTGTGTTTCTTTAATATTTTAATGTTTTTCTAAGGCACCCCTTTCTCATGACAGTGTTTTGCAGTGGCAGTAATTAATCGCAGCGCTACGTACCCTACTGTCCTAATATTATTTCCAGGCTTGCAGCATTGTGCCATGCTGCAAAAGAGCTGCTCTCACAGTGTGGTAGGTGATGAGGATCAAACTTCCTAAAATTTCATTTTTTCATCTTCTCCATTATGTGAATCTTTTTAAGCATCCAGCCACTATCTCTAACTTGTTCCTGACCGCTGTTTCTCAAACTGACTTTCACTCTCTTCACAACTTCCGCATCAGAGGCTTCTATTTTGGAAAAAAAAGACCTAAAATAGTTCGTTTTAGGGGTATGTGTAACCAATTCTTCTATTTCACTTCATTCAAATCAGCTAGTAGAGCAGTCAATCATGCTATGTGGAAATTAGATCATTTGAGAAATGCATGATGAAGACAGTAGATGAAAGTCACCAGATAACACAGGCATTTACATACCAATTGCTTACAATGGAGTAGTAGTTTTGAGCCCATTAAATACTTGGTAGCAAGGGAAAATGTTGGCTGTTGCAGAACTTTCATACAGGGGAGTATAATTCCTGAAATTGTTCATCATCATATGCTCTTCATATCCCCACAATGCCATCACCTGTGAGACAAGCAGGAGCTGACTTGATGATGGTAATTGTTTTGGTATCAGAAAATCCAGGATAAGCGTATTTATCATCCACAGACAGCAAATTTCAAGGCCAAGCAGGAGTGTTCAGTGCCATTACTATCCTGACAGCAACTGTTTTAGGCCCAGACTGGTCTTTACCTCATGAAACTGCAATAGAGACAACACAGAATTATTTACTTTGGAGCGGGCACAATTTGGTTTGGCAGCAGAAGTATCACAGGATGAAGCCAGATCCTACCTCACCAAATACCCCAACTATTGCTGCAAGAAACCCTAGAACTAAAAATGCCTACATGTGCTAATTCCTTCTTCTCAGAGCTGACCTGCTGGAGCAGAGCAGCACAGAAAGGCAGATACACACTCACTGTGGCACACATTTTTCCTCACTGGATCATGAGGACATCGCATAACAATGTGGGCCAGTGGTTTGGGCCAGCACCTCCTCCACCACCATCTGAACACAAGGAGAGTCTTTTCCTTCGTCGCCCATAGTAAGACAAAATTTCTTTTTTTTTTTTAGAAAAAAGCGAGACAACAAATCAGTCATTACTCCAGAAAAATTTAATAACTGTGCAGTGGTATAAAAAAATCTAAAATTAATCTCAGAGGAACTGTTGCTACTGTTTTGTTTTTACAACATTCTCTAATTTGTCTGATTATTGAACCAGAGTGCAACATGCAAGCAGTTTCCTTTGTACTTGACCTTTTGGTCTTGAATACAAAAAACCACATGCATTTTTAGGCAGAAACACTACTTTTGAGGAGCTCTTATTAGTATGTTTGCAATGTGGCATAGTCCAAGTATCCAGTGGCTGAATTCTTTTCAGATAAACTTTGAGATCTTTCACCACACTTAAATTAACTTTAATCAGTAATGTTCCATATACATTTCTATTTGTTTCCTTTGTGAGCATGTTTACTTTTGACTACATTAGAAGCATCAGATAAAATTATTTCTTTTTTTCTTTTTTTTTTTTTTGGGAAGGCATAACAAGAAAACCATAGCCTACAACAAATACCACCACACACTAAATTTCAGGGAACGATTTGTTGGGCACACAATGGTTTTTGCATGCTCCTCTTTGTAGGTTGAGATTGATTAACAATATTTCACCCTGTGTACCTTCTTTTACCACATACATGCACCAGAAACAAACTGGACACCTTGAAATAGGGAGTCTTTGTTTCTGCCATTTGCGGTTGGGAGAGAAGTGTTTGGAGATTGTGATGGGATACAGCGAGTCAAATGCTGAAGCAATAAAGAATTATGTTTTATCTTATAGGTTTTTTTTATGCTTGTGGTACAGAGAGTTGTAAAACACTGGTTTCCTTTTCCATCTTTCTCCATACTTTTGTGGAGGCTGAAAGAGCTCATGGTTCTTTATTGGCTCTGTATCTTCTGCGTTTCCTTCCGCTATGAACTCCTCCTTGCCTTTTTGTACTGGGTAGCCTTTCCCTGGGTGTTGCAAGAGTATTCTGTGTTCCTGGAATGGCACTGATCCCTGTACAAAATGGCACTAAGCCCTACACAGCATTGTGGCAGCACTCCTTTGTTTATGTCCTTTGTTTTCTTGTTTCAGATCTCGGCTTTCCTCATGTGGTGAAAAGCATCTTCCATTAGATTTTGTGTCTTTTTTTAAGTGTCCAAAGGAACAGCTATATTCCTTCTGATTTCTGGCAGTTTACCTTCTGTACTGTTCTATTATATCCTAAGACTGAAAAAAAAAAGCCAGGATACCTTTCCTTATCTAGGGCAGTAGCATCCACTTGTGGTTATCCCCTTGATGAACTAGGTAAAGAAGGGGCATTTCCAAGACACAGTGACATCTTAAAGCTTGTGAATATATAGCCATAATAATCCTTGGGTAGCAGAGTTAGAAAACCCAGCCAGCAGAGCCAGTGTTGTGGACACAGTGGCACTGCCACCTTGGCGCTAGAGCTGTTTGTGCTGCCAGACACCTACACAGACCATCACAATGCACGAGTGTCAAGCTAAGGGTCACATAACTCCCAGGATTGCTATTACTTTACTTGCAGAAGGTCAGAGTTCAGCTGTCGGGACTGAAACTAGACTAGAATACATGTATGCCCTGGACCATGGTGATAGAAGATACTTTATAGCATAAACCATATCTGTTATATTTTCTGGAAGAAATCTCTCTCAAGATAATTCCTCAAACAGTTCTTAGCCTAGATTTCTCTCTTCAGATGTCCTTGGTTGCTTCATAATCTTTCTTTTGGGGGACTGTTTGATACCAGTCCCCAGGCTGCTTGTGTTCCTATCCCACTGATGGCAGCTCTTGTTCAAAGGACATTTGTAGCAGCTATTTAATTCTGTGTGGGGAGCAGAAGCCTTTGAAATGGATAGAGTTGTGGTGAACTGTCAGAAAAGAGCATTAAAGAAACACTTTTTCTGTATTTAGAATACTGTTAGCATTTTACATAATTTAAACATTTGGGTAGTCATGTTTTACTTATTTGAATGCTGTTCAGTGTGACATGCCTTGCAGTAGAGCTGTGAAGGGAGCAGTGATATTTCAAAATAACCCAGCTTACTTGGGCAATATCAAATTCTGTGAAAAACAGATGATCTGAGGGGATTAGGCTGTGCTCATACAGCCCTAAAAGTATTAGAGAAGAGCAGCGAGCAAAAATACCAATTTAAGAATTGTTTCCTTTCCCTCTCCTTCTTTCTTTGCTATTTCTGCTAGATAGGTCTTTCCTCACACCACTGAGTAGGAAACAGCAGTACTCATAGTTCAGAGGGTATTCTGTGGTTTTGAAAACTGCTGCTGAAATCAGGAAGAAGGAAGGAGCCTGAGGAATTTTAGCAGTGGATGATTTTGCGAGAATTAAGAGCAAACATAACTGACTGTAAATGGGATAAACAGTTTTGCAAATGTAGCTGCATATTCTGAAGGGTCTGCCCAGGAGTATTGAGAATCTAACATCCTATGGCCATCAGCTACTTTTTGTGAATCAGCATGCTGAAGGTATCTAGGTATGGACTGATACATAGACTTTTGCCATTTCACTGCTTAATATAATTTTCTAAAAATTAAAAAAAAAAAAAAGAAGTGGCCAAAGGAACCTAAGCCTGGTCTCTTGTTGATTCATTACCAGTCCTGCAGATAAAATTAGGGAATCTTTTCCTTGGTTTCTGGTTGTCTGTTTTGTGCTTGGGGAACTTAAACTCCCAGTAGAAAACAGCAACTGATCCTGTTGTTTTTTCAGAGATAACTTTTGACTGAGCTTCCTGATCGTAGATTTTTGACAGTGCAATTCAGATAACTTGAACCTGGAGTAGTGGATGGAAAATGGTTTAAAGAGAAAACCTGGAGCATTTCTACAAGCTTGTGGACTGAGGAAGGACCAACAGCCAATTTAGGGTATTTACCTTCACAGTGCTATAAAAGCTGTAGAGGACCAATGCCAATTGTCTGTGTCTCTTCATCTGTTTAATTGCTAAGATGTTAAAGCTGGGCACTTGCTATGCAAGAGAACTGCAGGAAAACCTTCTTTATGGGAACTGGACAGGAAGGGTTAGTTATGTATAATGCCATGTAGGGCATCACCTGAATTCAAATCTGTCATCCCCCTTGACTGGGTACCATCATGTCTGATTTCAGATAAAAGCCAGTGGTGAGTAAAATGTATTAATTTTTACCTGTGGTTGTGCAAAACAGGGTGTCATGCCTTGTTACACCAAGAAACAGCCCAGGCTGGCCCCAGACTTTAGATATCTCATTGACATGCCTAACTCACGAGTTCTGTCCTTCTATCACCCTGTACAGTGAGACAGATGATAGAGGAGTCACTGGAAAGTCTCTTAATTGGGGTGAATTTGTTTTCTGAACTTTCAAAGTATGGGTCCAACTTGGATGTCATTGGTACAATGAATTCTGGCATAATCAATCTTTTTACTAGGGCAGGAAATCAGTGCTGAGATGAGGTGCACACACTCAACTAGCTCATCTTTTTCACCATCCATTTGGATAATAATGCTCTTGAAATGGTTGTGATTACTTTGTAATTTCTAAAACTAAAACCTAAATTTAACTAAAAAAAATTTTTGAGAGAAATCCATTTCTTCTACAAAAGGTCTAGCATTAATTATATCTAGTTTCCAAAAATATTTTTAAGAAAACACCTTAAGTCTCAAATATGGTTTTTTTTTGTTTTCTTCAGTTATCAGTTTCAATAAGTTACACACACAAAAGGGATATACTCTTGGCTTCTAGTGCTTCGTCTTTGACACTCTTGTTCCTCTAGTGTATTGAAAAAATTGCAGCCAGTCCATTGTGTGCCATTTGGTTTGACAGGGTCAAAAACTTCTGAATTGCTGAAGCTGTAGGTTGCCATCCGTCTATTGCCTCCCTTTGTAGTGGCACCCCCCCAGGTGACTGTGCAGCACCCTCAGCAGTGAATGGAGCTCAATTACTCGCACATTCAGTCTTTCTCAGTCTTTCTCCACTTGTTCAGACTGTCTCAATGTGAGGATTAAAAAAGTTCATAAAAATGTAAAGTTTCAACATAAGCATGAGGCTCAATTTGTGACAAGATGTTGGCAATGGCAGAACTACCTGCAAGTCATCAGGCAGAATACACGAACTAATTAAAATTACATATATATGACCAAAAGTATTAATAGCATAAAAATTCATGCTTCTGATGAACTAATAGAAAGTTTACAAGAAAATTTATGTGAAAATAGGAAGATCTACATTGTCTTCTAGCTAGTTGTCAAACCCATTTCAAAACATCTCTCTATAATAACAACTTAGTCTTGCTATAATTGCTGCTCTTTCTTGATATAAATATTTAAGCATCTAATGAGATATGGGACACATTTTAAACTTTATCCTCTAAAGCCCTCTGAAGGATCAATCCTTTAAAAATGGATTTAGCATCATCTCAATTTGATAGATATTTATGGTATAAAAGACCTATCCCACCTGCTATTTTCCTTTGTCAAACAGGATTATTCTTGTTCTTGGTTACTGGATAATACTTTATTAAGTGGATTGGATTCATTTAGACATATAAACTCTATTTTCTTTCCCAGAGTTCTTTCCTTTATTTTTAGTGTTTGGCCACAGTTAGCGGCTTAAATATATGTGTGTATTTGTGTACAAAATTTAAACAAAATAGGAATGGCAGTTGTCCAATACAGCAGTGTAGCTTAGCATAATGAGCACTTATAAAGAAGATAACAAGTCCATTAGCTAATATTAATTCTTAGACAATGTGTGCAGTTAAATGTAGGACAATAAAGAGGAATTTAATGGTTGAAAAGGCATTAGTCCAGATAGTTTATCAATATCTGGTTTTAATTTTGCAAATGTGAATCCTGTTATTCTTAATTATGTCTATCTCCTTGAGCATCCCTTTTTCTACATACATATTTGGATGTGGAATTTTTTATTCTCTCCTCATCAACCTTTCTATTTTTGTTAAAAAATATGAATGAAGGAATGCACCCTTTCGACCGCCTCTGTGCATTTCTTCCAAAATTGCTCCCATTTAGCAGCATGGAGTAGCTCAAAGCTGCATATGATACTCCCAAGTATATAATCAGCAAAGTCATATGGTTTAAGAAATCAGTTCTGTGAGTACAGCAACGTATAGCAAAATCTCAAATACTTAATAAAAAGTTGTGCTACACATGCCTTTCTAGGAATGCAGGACTTACCTTACATTCCAGCAAACCAGGTCTCTGAGACATACATTGGGAAAAGTGCCATCAAAATCTGCTGCTTTGTGTTTTGCAAGATGCTTTCTCCAAACATGTGCTTCTATTTCACATTTACTCCATGCAAGACAGGGTTTCTTTCTGTGTATTACCTTTAATATTATTTTTTATATCAGAGTGACCACATTTTAATAAAATATAGTGTGTGTTATTGAGAACTTAAAACCTTAACTTTCAATTAGCTGTTAATAGAGGATACTAATATAGGACAATCCTCAGGTCTGGGGAAGAGTTCCTCTTGGTAAGTTATTGTTCCTTTGCATTATATTCTCAATCCCATGAAGATTTAGCATAAACTGTGAATTTAATTAGTGTTGTTATCCTGTTCAATTACTTATGACATTGCTAATTAAAATTTGAATTAGCACTGTTGTCTGTATTTCCCTACTGAAAAAACCAAATGCTAACTAGGAATGTGTGAAAAAACTGAGCACTAAAAAGAAATATATTTTATATTTTTACTATTGTGAATGACCTATATGAATGACCAAAATTACCTATTTTTCTTTTAAAGTTTTTGAACAATAGCATCTGAACTCTTTTTTGTATTTTTTATTGAAAATTTTTTCTGACTTATTTTGTGGTGATACAAAGGAAACCTTGCACAATATTTTCAGTGTAAAACCAGTCATGGTAATGCAAATTCAGAATTAATGTAAAATTCATGAACAAAGTTATAGAAAAATGCAAAGAAGATAAATGCAAATGATAAGGACGTCCCAAGATTTGATGAGATTGATGCTTACTTTAGGATGGAAATGGATTGGGGAGCCTCAGTTTTTGGTTTTGTGAAGTTTGGGCTGCATTTACCCCTGAATTCAGAATGGTTTAGGAAAGATCTGCAGTAGTGCTCCTTCTTTTCACTCTCCAGACTTCTGCATCCTCTGGAGCATAAAATCATCTTGAAAAGGTTCTCTGTGTTAGAATGTAGAGGTTATATCCCAATTGCAATTTGCTTTTTCCCCCTCTCAAAAGATAACCAGAAATAATAGCCATTTCTGGTGGTTTTCCAATCTTTTGGGATTTAGTAAAATTGAAGCATTTTGTTGAATTTTTGCAGATGTATATTTTTATCAGATACTCTGTCATATCAAGTTATTTCTTGCAAAGCTATGATGTGGACTCTATTCCTGGTTGAGCAGATACTACTGTTTGCTTGAACAGTTTTAGTCAGTGAGTATTTCTCTGTGGGCATGCAATAAATTGTAGAAACATTTTCTGAGTTAATGGCATTACCTATGATGATAAGTCATGTTAATGTAATTTGCAAAAATATTTTTTTACATCTAAAATGCTTTACACTCATCCTGGAAGCCAAAGGTGGCTTCATAACTATCCATTAGAGATTTAGCTAGAATGAGATATAAAAAGTATTTTTATTTTTAACATTCAGATATTGTATAAAATAATAATATAAATAAGGAAAAAATTATTTTAAAGTTGTTAAGTGTGTTTGCTAAAATATTTATTTCCTTACCCACATAGAGCATATGTCTTTGAAAAATGTGATTACGAAAAGATGCGATAATTGAATTGTAAGCTCTTCTATGCAATGAGTACTACTTTTATCCTGGTATGGAATACTAAATAAAGAACATCTGTCCTTGGAACTGCCAGTGGTATGCTGTGCCTTTGTCTATAAGGTGGATGGTGAGTAGTCAAACTTGACCTATAGCTCAACAAATTAGATTATGAGCTATACCTAGTTCAAAATTCACATATCTGCATTAATATTATGACATATGTAGTCCGTATACTGCTCCTCAAGAAAACTTTGAGCCTGATCTCAGAACTGTTATCCCAGAGGTTACAGACTGGAGCTGCCCCAGAGCACAAGGCAAAACTTGCTCAAAATTATTCAGTCTCTTATCTAGGCATCCCCTTAACATTTACCAGTTGTCTAGTAAATGTTAAGGGGATGCCTAGGTATCAATTTTATATTAGTTCCTCCTTTTTATGATAGGGTGATAACACCATGGATGTTAGGGGAGGGCAAAGGGAAGATGAGTAACATTTCCTCCAAGTGTAGGGCACAGCCTGTGGCACACAATACAACCCCATTCAGACAGCCATTTTGACCAGGGAACATTGAATCAGTCCTCAAAACTATGTGATATACACCTTCCAAAGAGAACTGTGGTGAAAGAATAGATAAATGCAATGCTGGCCAGCTCCACAGCTGATAATTCCCATGCTTCCAAATGTAAAAGAATGGGCATCAGAAGTGAAAACACTGTTCCATGACTGACCTGATCGCGTTGTGTAGAGATGAAGCCAGCTCCACTTGGTTTTGGTTTATTAATTCCAGACTACTGTAAGCCCTGTTTGCCAAGGAATTATGCACTGAGAATTCATGCTAAATTCATCTCCGCTGACCTTCTGTCCTGCTTAGAGTTTGCATTTTCCATGATTCTTAATCTTTTAGAATTTTTATTCACATTTTGTCCCTAAATAGCCAGGTCTCCATGTGGTTATATTAAGTTATTTTGTCTCAATATGCCCCTCTTACAAGCAGTTCACACAATACCTATCTTTCTCATTTAGGGTGTTTTCCAAGAGAGATATGGCTGAGACATGTCTTAATTTTTTCAGTCAATATTCCGTAAAGTATCAAGTAAGATGCTTTTACAAGTTGAAATATGGTATATATGAACACAGTTTCTTTTCCTTTGTCAGCTACCAAATTTAAAGTAATGAATAAATTGGTATTTCTCTGAAAAAAACCCCAAATATTTTCCGTAGTATAATGTTGAATTGACCACTTAAATGCCTAAGTTTTAATTACTAATTAAATCCAATACAATTTTTGTTCTGATTGGTTCTTTTCTTCCCTGGTGATTGATGCACCTGATTGTTGCTGTGTTAACTGACATGCAGTCAGTCCATTTACCCATTTCAAATATTGGCACAGATTTAGAATGAGAATTTCCCTACTAATACCTATTTGTATTAAAAATGAGAATGTTTGCTAGAGAGTCATCTTAGCCAGCTCTTTCACTTTTTAGAAGAATAATATATGTTCTTTTCTGCAAAAAATGCTGTCAGGTATTTGTAAAGATTACTGTGATGATTTGATACTGTAAAATGGTACAAAATGTAGAGGAAATGATTCTTGCCTCAAAGATTTTACAAGACACATTACTTGTCAGTCATGCGTATTCACACATACCTACAAACACATCCTTTCTTCTCTATGGGGAGAAATAGAGATGTTACATTCTCTCTCTCACCAGAGATAAAAAGGGGGACTGACAAGGGGAGTCTCCTGCTCGCTAAGTAAATTGCATGGTGAGCACCATTTCAACAAACCTGGAATGATCCCCATGTTTTGATGCCCTGAGAAAATTGTCTAGGTTTTTAGTATTTTGTAGTCTACAGGGTAGCTTAGTTTCCAGAGCTGTTGGCTGGTTTCTGTGTCACTGGAGTTGGGACTTCAATGGGCCCACACTTGCTCCCTAGCTGCAAGGCAGCAGAGACTCAGCAGCCCACTGGGAGCATGTAGATTTTATGTCTAGATGAAAGCAGGCTTCTAATGCATTTATTATGCTCTTAGCTTGGTGTGACAGGTTGCATTCACTTTGCATTTGTGATTTTTGAGAAAAGGAGCCCTTTCAGTAATTGCCAGAAGCTTTACATTTGCATTGTACCATGCGGAATTTGGTACAGGTAGCCTGTTCACGGATTGGCCTGTCACACATTATAGAAATCAGCAGAAAATTGGGATTCAGAGTGAATCCAATGTACCAATATACTATGTCTAATGTAAAAGCAGAATTAAATATCCAATAAACAATAGGGAAGTATAATTAGCTGTTCAGGTGGGAAACTATTACCAGATCCAATATTGCATGCAGTCTTCAAAGTAGTTCTAACTTAATTGATAAAATGAAAAATTATTAAAATAAATGGATACAAAACCATTAACCAAATACAGTATCCATAATTATTTATGTTGCAATTAATCAGAACAATATCATATGGGGAATTTTAAAGGCTGGTTTTATGATGGAACTGAGTCTTAGAAATTGTTTGATTTCATCTTTACTTGCAAATCCCCTAGGAACTATTCAAACAGAAAGATTGGATCTCGCACCTTACCATCTTTCTGAGCTTTCATGTGTTTAGTTACTTTGAAACTTCTGTAAGCTTTGGATAAAACCTGAAAGAGGGAGAAGGTAGAAGAAGGGCAGGGACATGTATACTGAACAGTGTCATGTTGAGACACCAGTATAAATTTTGTGGTCTTTAGTCTTTCAGTGCTTGCTGTCTCTGTAAAGTGGAAGCTGGAGACAAATATAGGTGACTAACCATCAGCATGTCCAAAAGACTACACAGTTTCCAAATGAAAAGCAGAAAAACCTTAAAAAACATTAAATCTTGTCTGAAAATTGTATATGACCATCTAAAAGTAGACGTCCTTTATGGCTGCAAAAAAAAATTCTGGATGGTCTCTATATTCACATTTATATCAATCAGTGTTCTATTTTGGCACTTAAATTGTATCTTTACAATAGTCTGTCTGAGCAAGAAGCAATTAATTTCTTGTTGAAATTCAGAAAAATTGCCTGGTATGTTATGCCACAAACTGCATCTCTATTCCTTAAAAAAAGAACAGTGTGGGCAGATGATTTCACCTAAATAAAGGTTTTTTGGGGGAAATCAGGAGACTCCATGTGGGTGTAATGATCTACATTTATGCACCTGTGGACCTCAAGACTCATGAAATTTAAGACATTAGAAGCTCTATTTGCTTGAGTACTTCCATTAATTTTAGAAGGCTATTCACAGTAATAAGCACCAAGCTCAGAAGCAAATCAAGATGAGTCCCTGCAGTATTTTCATGTTTGTGCAGTTCTGGCACCTTTGCCACTGAACTTTTCTCTTTTATTCTTGCATGAATAAAGGATGCATCTGCAAGTGAATCTGAAAGCAGTGGTCACCTCTGCAGGATCAACATCTGTTGAATGCACAAAGCCATAGATCCCATGCATGCTTCTGTCATTTGTCAGTCTTCACCCTTGCTTCAAGAAAAGCCCAAGGACAGTGACAGTGATACCTGTTGGTAAACAGATGATCACTGAATGCTGACAGCTGTACTGTAAAATCTCCATTATGGATAACCTTGCCTTACTATTTGACTTTGCAAGGAGTGTCTGTCCTTTCCTAAATTGAATGATTGGATGGAAATTGTCATTCTTAATATGTTTACCTTCCATTTAATGAGCAATCCTTTTATGAAGGGTGAAGAGAATGCAGCCTCATGCACGGGTTTTGTTACAGTTCATCAAAGAAAATCCCCTTGCAGTGTCAGACATCCTCTGTGGCAGGCGGCACCAGAAGCTGTAACTACCCACCATGGAAGAGGGAATCATTTAAAGTCAGTGCGAAAAGATTAAAGGGAGAAAAAATCAAACTAGGACTTATCTAAGGCCAGGAAATGCCTCAAGGTACTTTCTGTGGAATTTCAGTCTTTTGTGCTGTCTGGTAATAGGCCATATGAGATATTCCAGTAATCAGGACTTCTCCTCCCCTGGTACCCTAACAGCCCTTTTCCTGTTGCCTAGCCTTCGTCATCATGACAAGGTAAAGACAATAGAAAAACATTTCGGGATTTTTTCTGCTTTCATGAATCTTCTCTGACCAACTTCTGCCTTTCTATTGAAGTTAAAAGCGCGGTTAGTGGCAGAATCTGTATTGCTGATGTGGTTTTGAATGACCCACATATTCTTTAGCTAGGCAGTAAGTGCAAAGAGGAGTCAAACAAGTGTAAACTATAGGCAAAAATCTATTTTATGGCCAGGGAACATGTGATGTGCCATATCATTGCCTGCCTTTTACGGTCCATTATTCCAGTGAATGATTTCCATCAATACAAATGCTTCCACAAAATTCAATTTCATTACTAAACTGTGGTCAATATCCTGGTCACAAAGAGAGGGGGCCAGAGTCTGTGCCCATCACATGGAGGGCTCCATGTACATGTTGTGAAGTGCTGGGGCCATGTGTTCTGACAGTTCCAATGACAAGCCAGGTTGGATGTGCCATTCAGCAGAGGTCAACTCTCGTCTTCTCTCACATGGAGTTAGAAGAATGGTTTAAAATCTGTGTTTGATTGAAATATCTTTACCATGGCTATTTATTTCCTGAATCTTTAACTCCCAAAGAATTTACATGACTGTCCAATCTTCTCTAATTTCTGACCCACACTT
>WEKY01001763.1:0-17488 GCA_013390045.1 Picathartes gymnocephalus | reverse complement strand
AAATGGGAGAAGATTCCTATTTCCAGTGGCCTTTTCTGGATGAGGTGGGTTGGTACGATGCTCCTGGAGTTAGTTATTTTCAGGACTGTGTCTCAGAGCACTGCACACATGTGAGTACCATGCCATTCTGTGTACAGTGTGACTGCCAAGTTAAGATCTTCCCTAAGCTGCCAAACAAGAACAACATCTTCTATTTCTACACTTTCGGCCTGGTTGAAATAGAAGGATTTCACATTCGAGTCGTGCTGTGTTCACACCTGTAATCAAAAATCTGCATGTTGTAAAAAAAGCATGGGACAAAAATCCTCCACAGCTGCCAAATTCATGAGCACAAGAGCTGTTCCAACAAAGTAATTTTTTAAACATTTCATAAAAATTAAATTAAGAAAATGTTATTCATTACCCCTGGAGTAAGATTTCACGGCATGTTATTATATTCTGAAGTAGTTACCACTTTGTTACTGATCCAGGCTGGTGAAACAGCACTCTAGCCTTGATTCCCTGGGCTTAGGTAACCGAGCAGCGAGTGGAAACCTGCGAGTCCTCTATTCAGTTTGGTAAACACGGTCTTGTCTGTCACTTCTCATTGCTCCTCTTCAAAGTACAGTCGCCACCTTATCTGGCAACAGCTTTCTTGAAGAGTGCTGCTCATGTGAAATAATCTTTCACCACCGAGGGCAGCATTTCCCTAACACAAGAAGAAACATTTATCTTGCTGTTAATGGTTAATTAATTTTGAAAATGTATATTACAACACAATAAAAAAAAAAAGAAAAAAAAGCCAGGCTGGACAATGGAGCAAAATGTCTCTTCCTCAAATTGACTCCTATTTAGTTCTTCCAATGTCATCCAAAACACAGATAACTTTTCTTTCATGAATTGTTCTCCTGAATGATTTATACATGTTGTGTTATCTGAAGCCCTTTCCAGATCCCCTGTGGTTTCAGCCAGCCATCAGCTGCATAATTGTTAATTTTAACACTATAAAAGGTTCTGATGCCGAGGAGATAAAGCGTCGGAGGAAGAATTAATTGAAATGTATCTTCCAATCACACTGGTTCCCTACGTTCAGTTCCACAAAAATTATACATTGGATTTGAGGTTAAAATAAATTTACATTTGTGCTACCCATAAAGCTTTTGGACTAGTAGAAAATAGATAAGTTAATTGTTTCTAAAATCCATAAAGGGTTTATCCTGAGAATAATTCAGGGCAGTCTCCTGTTCATAGCCCACAGCACCGTGAGCAGCCGGATAGAGGATTCTTCCCAAGCTACTGCAGACATAATTGGTCAGGAGACATGTGACAGGAGTCTTTTACAACAGCAGGTGATAGACTGACAGAAAAGGAGCTCAAGCTCTACCAATATTTAATCTGGATATTAAACACTCTATGCTTCCCAGAGCTACTAATACTTATTTTTCCCTCCAATGTTTACTCTGCCTGTATGCTTCAAGTGAAGTATTATAAAGTAAAGCTACCAGGTTTTGATTCTTTCATTTACATTTTTATCATAAATATATAGAAAATGTGCAAAATTAATTTGAAAGGCTATTTGGAGGAGTATAGTTCAGGCACATGGATTGAGAGATCATGGGATTCATATTTAATTTACAGTTAGACGACTGCAAAAGGCTATCGACATTTAACTGAGGCCCCCAAAACAGGCTATATCTCTGCTGAGCCTTTGTTTAAACATTATCACTACTATCAAACGTCTGTTGCCAGACTCTTCAGAAATGGGCTGAAATGCAGATTTTCTGGGTGAAGAGGAGAGTAAAAAGCGGCAACAGGGTCTGATCCTTTGCTTCTTCACCCTTGTTCAGCTGTACCAGAGCACCAGCTTCCCATGTCCCCACCTCTAAAAACCCCAGTTCAGACCTGGCACAGGGAAAAAAACTGAGGCTTCATCTCAGAATTCAGCAAATATTTGTCCACAAAATACAACACTGCATTTCTGCCATAAGGAGGTACAGTGTGAAAACAGCAACAATCTGAGATGAAGGGGGACTGGGAGAAGCAGAGAGGGAAAGTTTGTACAGCACCTGCCCACACTATACTTGGATTTAGTCCACTCTTTGAGTCCTACTTTCACAAATACCAAATTCAACAATATACAGTGTAAGAAAAGACCAATATTAGAATCTGCTTTATGCCAGGATGTATTATCACTTGAAGAACATTTTATTGCTGAGTAAATTACTCAGCATTTCCCCTAAATATTAGGTCTCTCACAGGAAATAACAGCATGTTAGTTATTTCAAGTCACAGAGCAAATGCAAGGATTATACATCTTATATTTTAGGACACAAAGACACAGCACTCCAAAGCAAACAAAGATGCCAACTGAGCTGAGAACATATTTAGATATTACACAGCATATTGTATTAGGAATGTAAGAGTGTCATCCAAAGCTCTCCTCAGCTAAGATCAAACATGGCAAACAGGGCCAGAAATGGGCAAACTTTCATCATTATGAATCATGGAAAATAATGCCCATTTCTCAATAATCCATGTCTCTAATTGCATTTTCTGTATAAGCTGAAAGTAGGTAGGTAGAACCGTAGGCAGAATCATAATGCAGCAACAGAGCACCAATGATTTTCTAAGCCTGGGATACTGGGTATTTAATTTTGCTTTTAAATCCATACTGTGGTGGGCACTTACGCACACAATAGAAAAGGAGACATTTCCCAATCAGTTTATAAGATAGTACGAAGAAAATGTGTAATAGAGCAACCAGATAGATATAAATAGACTAATACAAAGAAATCTAATCTACTGCAAAGCTATAATTCAATCCTTCTGCAACACAAGTGCAAAGCTAAACAGGCTTATGAATAGCACAAAAATCCATATAGCCAAAATTGTATAGCCTATGTCATCAAATCAAAAACCTTGAATTATTGCTTATCACTGCTATTTCATTTTAATAAAGGGAAAAAATCTAATGACTATGTCAAGAAGTAAGCATTATTAAATTATAATTTTGTACTGAGCACATATGAGGAATGATAAGCTTTACATGCTCACTTTCTACTCTCCCTTTCTCCTCCCTTCTTATCCCTTCTGGTTTTTTCTTTGTATGTTTATGTGTTCGTGTTAGAGGCAGAGGAAAATGAAAATTGAACATGGGAGGCAAATTCCAGTCTGGCTTATATCTTGTGCAGTTCTCCTGATTTCAGTAGGGATTTGTCTCATATCTTTTGACCTGAACACTTAATATAAGTTCAGGGTCTTGTGATTTTTTTTTTCCCTTTAGAAAGAGAAATTTCATATGGAATCAGATCTCTCTGATAAATCCTATGTATTTACAAAGTCTTTAAGAAGTCCCAGTTCCCTGAGCTCAGGAAGATTCAAGTATTCAGCTCAAAGACTTCCTTTCTTTGTTTTCTAATGGCCACAGTCTAATTATTTCATATGGGCTCTACCTCATTTTTCTGTATTTATTCTTGTAGGGCTTTTCTTTCCCTCTTCCACACACATGTACACACAGAGACATACATACGCATCCTGTTCAATTAGAAAAACCAGTCAGATAAACCCCTCTGCTACACCCTTCAACCTGAGCGGCCCATGTGTGTACCGTGGGTTTGAACAGTGACATATGCTTTTGTTTGGGGAGGAGGTCGTTCTTATTTCATAAAGCAGATTAACTGTTCCTTACGGCTGCATTAAAGGAAGGCAGCGGTTACACCCATAGCTTCAAGGACATTTCACCCAACCCACAACACAAGGAACGTAACTCCGAATAGGGTATAGCCTAAGATCCAAGAGACAAGTGAGTGCCATCAGAGATGCAGAACCAGTATTTTTACATAATTGACATAGTATATAACAATTAGGAGAACTAAACATTATTCAACATAAATAAAGGCCATCGTCTGCAAACGACTCTGGAGAGATCATTGACAGAAATGTTACTGACTGTGCTCTGTCCCTCTGGAGTGGCTGATCAGGTGCTCTACCTCAGGCCTTTACTCTACGGCTGGTGCAAGAAACAGGTCCTGGGACAATTATTGTCTTGAGCCACACCTGTGAGAGCCAGGAAGGACGGCTGTAACTTCAATCAGGAGTAAATATTTGAGCTTTGTCTAACTGGGGACAGGTGAGAAGAGCATCCTGAATTGTTTGAGGCCATAAGATGAATGCATATAAACTACTTTGCATTAACCCCTCATGTGGACGCCCCCTTTCATTTTCTAGAAGCAACTCCTGTGGAGTTTCACATTGAAGGTGAAGGATTAAACATCAGTGAAATCAGGTCATTACACTTGAACACCTATGTGCAAGTTTCAAAAATCTCAACTTTGTACCTTTGTTTACACAATCTTAATGTCTTATATGAATAAATAGCCAGGTTTTTTTCCTATTTTCCTAATTCTTTTAAAGGTTGTGTTCAAGATCAAAGTGATTTCTTCATGGACACAAATATGCATAATGGACAGGTTTATCTTGTTGAGGCAGAGAACCTACTTTAATAGTCTGTCCTTGAAAGCTAATGATTCCAGTTTGGTTTTGGGTGTCACTGATAAAGATTGTAGTGCAGCTTACATATCTGTGCTTCTTAAATTTGTTGTCATTTTTATTGAGGCAAATGATCTTGGCACACTGTTTGTGGTTTCATCAATGAAAGAGACAATGAGACAAATTGTCGACAAAGATAAACAAATGTGGTGCCAGGGATTTCTCCACAGAAATTTGCCAGCTCAGTGGGGATCTGGTCGAATTCGTCGGACACATAGGCTATTAAGGAAACTCGATCATTAAGATATATGAAGCTATAGCAATTTTCCTGCAACAGGTTTCAATTCCATGGATAAATGTGTTCCTCTCTACTGTGCTTCTTTAATCCTGGAAAGTGTTTAGGAGAGTCAAGAGGAGCCAGAAGCTTGGAAGTGCTCATGGGTCAGATGGCTTTGAAGAGCCTTGAGGAGCTCATGGGCAGAAAGAGGTGTGGTAAGCTGCATGTCACGAGTTTGGGTGTGACTACAATGTGACCTGGAGCTTTGGAGACTTGTTTGTGAGGAAGGTGAAGAATGACACTGGCAGAGCTTAATCCCCCATGCTCCCAGCTGTTCTTGCACATCTAGTCTCAAAAGCAACCAGCCAGAGATTTGTGAGCTAGCAAGTGCAAGCAGTCAGGGAAAGGAGTCTCCCTGGACCTTTCACCTGTGCTACCACTGCCTCTGCTGGCTAGTGATCCCACTGCAGTGGAACCTCTCCTGCCAGTCTGCTGGGTGAGAGAAATTCTGGTTAGGACTGGGATGGATGAAGAAGTCATACACAGATTTTCCTGCTTTGTTTCCAGAGGTAAAAGGAAAGCTTTAGGCTCCATTCATATCTTCTTGATGTTCCAGGCCAGATCCCACCGACTGACAAAGCCTGTTACAGGCTGCTCTGTGATGGCCTTAGATATTGATAATTATTCATAAATCAGCTTCAAACTTTTTTCTCCGGTACTTCATTGTCATAAGTAAACCTCGTATACAAACAAACTACCAGTTACACCAGATTTATGCCAAGTCCTTCAGATTTTGAAATACTATTTGTTGGCTGCAGAGCAAAAGAAGAAAGGCTCCCTTCCTTGCACCGTGCCAGCTCTGAAACTGTGATCAGCAGGGCTGCTGAGGGTGGCAAGCAGCCTTGAGAGCTGGTGGTAGTGGTGTTTCTATCTCAAAGAACAACTTAACTTTGTGATAATTTTTATTTCAGCCCAGAATTATCCTCTCTAAGAGAGTAAATGTGGTGCCTTCCTTGTGTAAATTTAAGTAACTGGCATAAAGGATGAGGTTTCACAAGTGCAAGTGGGTTATGCTGATCTCAGACTCTGCTGCTGCTATGGACGGTCCCATGTTTCTCTCTGTATTCACCCTTCCACTGCCACTCATTCATCAGTGTTAGCAATCAAATGTGTGACTGGTGAGAAGTAGTAGTTTTGTCCTTTTTGGGATGGTTGCTTTTCAGCTGTAGCAGTCAACCAACCTTACCATGGCTTTCAGAGCTGGTTCAGAGAAGGAGAGGGGTTCTGGAAAGAAGGCTCCAGGAGTATGTGTCTTCGAACTATAGTATGGATATCCTTCTGGAATGTATTAGATCCTTTTCTAGCAATGGTGTTTGTTTTAAAAAGGGCTTCCAGTTTCAGTCTTGGTGCTGCTCTATCTAGACACTGATCTTCCTTTTGGAAGGAGCTTGCAGTGACATTGTATGGCATTGCAGTGTGTCTTGTATGCACTATCCCTACATTCCATCAGAAACCTCACTGGTGCAGAGTTTTGCTGTCCAGTTCAATGATGGGCTTGTGTGGAGAGCTTATGTTCAGATCAGTATTGGACTCAGTTCTAGGCCTCAGTAGGAAATACTGATTTTAGTGGATGTGTTGGATGCAATTGTTCCTGGTTAACTCAGGACAGCTGCTCTCTTTGAACCCAAGAGCCTAGAGAGATACTGTCTAAAATTTCTATGGGTAGGTTGGAGGCAGGCCCATTCAGTGAGACATTCCCACTGATATCACTTTGAAATTCACTTTGTTATTTACCTCCTCTCCTATCTGCCAGGGTTGAGATTTGTCGGCCCCTGCATAACTCAGCAAGGCTTGTTTCTGCAGGTTTTTTCTGGGTGAAAAGAGGAAGCAATAGCAGAGCACCATAGAAAAGTCCTGGCTGTGAGGGTCAAGATGAGATGGGGAAATGGGACTAATTCCTTCCCCAAAGTTTTGAATAACCTGTGAATTTTGTCCAGCCAGCCATAGACTGGGACCAACTCTGAATTAGACTAATTTAAATAAATAATCATTAAGAGAAAAACAATAACCTGATCTCTGATTCCCAACCAAAGTAGAAATGAGTTTGTTATCTACACAGAACTATCTGGTTGGGTTGTTTGTGTCAGTTGAACATAATACCTAGCAAGTTCACACCCAGCTATTTGCATCTCTATGTTAGGATCCGGGAGCATGTAAACTAGAGAGAAATCATGTTTAAATTAGCTGTGCTTAGATTCCTCACCAGACAAAATAGGGGTCAAGATACACGGATAAGAAAAGTGAAATTTTCTTTTACAATTTTATCTCTAAATAACCTTACAGATCAAGTACCCACTGAATTATTTCTGATTTGTTGTTAGAATAATCACATGTGCACAAATACAGTAAGAATAAACTTTGAGTGTGTTTTTTATTGTCAGACTTCTCATATCCCAGATTCCCCATCATGTTCAGTCCTGTGTAGATAGTTATAGTAATGATCTTTTATTAACTTGGCTGAAATAACTGCCATGACTCTCAATGATGACATTAGTGCTTAGGTATTTGTATGTCTAAGCACTTACATAAGTAATCATATCACAATGTCAAATTATTGTACTTATTATTTTGCAAATGCTACAACTGCCACCTCCTGTTAAACACAAAAAGAAAAAGAAAGAGCAAAAGAAAAAGAAAAATGTCAGAGTGCCTGCAGGATTCCTCCCAGTTTTAATTTATTGTTTTGTTTTAAACTCTCTGTGCTGTGAGCCAAAATAAACTCATTGCACCTACACTTTGAGGTGAAACTCTCCTGTTAAACTCATCTCTGCCTATAAGAAAATCAAAACATCCATAAGCATAGCTATGTTTGAAGGAATCATGCTAACACATATGGCAGGCAGAGAGAAAGGGCTACGCTTTTCTGAAGGCAAAGGATATTATACTTTCAGTCTTTCCAGCAATGGTAGGAGCTGAAAGTTCAACAGTCTCCTTAAGATAACGACTCACGCCGTTATACAGGGAAACAGAAAAGGGGCTGGCAACACAGTAGTTGAATTCATGAACTGGCTTTTTACCTGGGAAGGCTTGAACTTAACAGTGAAGTTATGAAAGACTTCGTTTGGGCAATTTACCGACTGCCTCCAGTGAACCTGGGAGGCCGTTTGGGAGAGGCCATGCACGACAACAGGCTTTGAGTGAAGTGCTTAGAGAAGAAAGTATAATTTTTGTATTTGCTATATCCAATACCACTGTTTTTTGGGGTTTTTTTTACAGCAATCAAGTAAACTATTTCTTGTTTTCTGTCTACCTATCACACACATAGTGCTTGGGGGGGAAAAAATTGTAATCATCGTATCCTAGAAATCCCAGTATTGATGCTGATGGATCGTATGAATGTGTTTTATGTTTTACTTGTCCATATGATGACCAGGAGACGAAAAGGACAGCTGTTTCACTTTTTCCATGAGACAATAGGAACATTTCTCTTCTTTATAGTTGGCTGGGATCATACCTTGTGTTTGTGATTTCATTAACTAAGTTTTAAAGTACAGCTCCTCTAAAATACAGCAGCTTTATTGATGTTTGTAACAGGGTCGCTATTTCAAAGGAAGCAAGAGAAAGCACATGGTGTTTTGTTGGTCAAATACAAGTACTGCTATTGCTTTGTTGTACAGCAATATTATCAAATCTAATAGGTACACCTGCAACATTTTTATAGGATTACAGCAAGAGAAGATTATTCATTAATTCTCTTTTTCTTTTTCCTGGCATTTAATACCTTTGTTACATTACTTTGCAAAAGAAGGGCTTAACACATGTTTTAAGAAAAGTTCTTTGGGTGAAGAGGTAGAATATCTTGTGGTTAAGATATTAAACTATAGAATGGTTTGGGCTGGAAGGGGCCTCAAAGCTAATCTACCTCCGATGCCACTGCCACGGGTAAGAATTCTACCCCCTAGGTCAGGGCCTCAAAGACGTGCTTCTGGTGTCTTTGCGATATAACAAAAGAAAGATATGGCACTCCTGACCATTCAGAAAAAGACCATGGCTAGGCCATCCACAAGATCTAATTTTAGGTCTCATGACCTCCAGTTGGTTTTGTTACACAAAGGCTACGTGCACAGGAGTAAGTCCTTGCCTAAGGATAAGACACACCATAGCACATCATCTACACCATTGGAGCTGCCAATCGTGCCGTATACTCACAGTGCTGGTGACACGGTTTGTACACTTTTTTTCCTCTGAAAGATATTTTCCAGTTATTTTCCTTCTTTTATCCCAAGGTTGCCATGGACATAGGCACTTAGCATTGATTCATGTTCACATACCAGCTTACTTCATGGAAACTTGTTCAGGTGCAGCAGGACTGGGCTTCGTTTGGAAAATGGAATAAAGACCCAGATGAATCCAAGAAAATTGAACTTTATATAGTCTTTGTTGTAACCATTGTTTAAGCATCCTACTTGGAAAACAGTTGAAGCATTAAAAAACTGGAGGGGGCGAACAAGAAACAATACAACAATCTGTTTCTATCATAAGGAATAAATGTGCTTTGGGCTGATTCCATTCAGAGGGTACAGATATTTTCAAGGAATTTAGGGCATAAAATCCCATTGAATCTCCTTGAGGGAATTAAAAATCAATGGAAACTAGGCACCCTCATACTTTGAAAGATCTGCACTTAATTCTTCTTGTGTCTTTTAGAAGTTCCAAGTTTGAATTATTTACTTTCTGGGCAAATGAGTACTTCTTGGCATGACCTTCTTCATACTCTATAGACAACATCTGATAATATGTAAGGGAAAGTTGACAAGAGAATTGAAAACCAAAAGAACTTCTTCTGGAAGTTTTGATTTTATTTTACCCACTGAAAAGAAAATGTATCTCCAGGAATGCTGCAAAACTTCTTGCTCTTTTATAAGTCTGTTGCTTCTTGTATGTTCTGTTCTCTTATTCTTTCTACACAATCAGTAATAAAAGTCAAATTTTTCAATAACACTAAAAAAAACACCTTTATCTTTTATATCACTGACAATAAGCATCCTCACATGGGAGAATATTATGGGAGAAACTAAAATGTCTGTAAAGGATTACAAACTTTTCTGCATATTACCAGAAAAGATACTCTAAATAAACTTTATAAACCAAGAGTCAAATTTGTCACTGGTTTGGAACACCATTGACAACTTTTTGCCAATGGTATCTATTAGTGATGACCTTTCCTTTTTTCACGCAATTCAAATAACTTGCATTGGCATTTCATATAAATGATAATACAACAAATGATAAAATTATTATAAAATATTCTAATTATGGATCTAGAGAATGCAGTTGGAAGGGAAACTGATATAGAAATAATGCAGAAAATGTGCTTTCAGCAGAGATTTGAAACACAATAGAAAGGTGATAAAGTTGGGGGGGAAATAGCAAAGCCATGTTGGAAACAGGACTTCCCACTGACAGTGATAAAATTGTGCTAAGAAGAAAGAGGAGGCCAGAACCAACGAAACCAAATAGTAAAATGGAACATTTCTTCATCATATCAGTGGGAGACATGCTCAGATATGATCATTTTGGCATCACTCTTATAGGGGAGGAGCAGTGGTGCTGATCACACGCATGGGTAGGAGAGGAACAGCAAGTTTGTGGGCTGTGAACCAGCAGGATGTGTGGGCTCTGAAAAGTGGAAAGGATTACATGAAGATCTAAGTTAAAACTGATTCTTCTCGTGTCACATATCCATAAAAAGAGAGACAGAAGAAAACTCTTGTCCTAGGGCTTTGTCACTCTCGACAAGTTAGTCTCACCTGTTTTTAATATCCCTCATCTTTCTTCCGGCAGAGGCAGGCTCTGCATATCTATACTCACTATTTGAAGCCCATTTTTTTCCAGGATTTAACTGGAATTCACATCTTAAGCTTATTACCTCTTGTTTATCCCCACAAACACAATTTAATCCTCTCATCTTTGCATTTAGCTTTTATACCCTTAAAGACCTGTTCCTTGTCCTCTCCAGCTTAAGTAACAACACTGCTTTCAATCTTCACTTGTATATCAGTGTATGTAGCATATTTTTTAGACCTCCGATCAGTCTCGCTTGCATTCTGTCCACTGACTCCACATTTTTCTTGAAGTCTAGCACTGCATGGTATACTCCATTAGAAGCCTTCCTGATGCTGACAAAATAAAAGATCTCAGCCTTTCAGAACTACCAGTAGTAGTAGCATGTTTGCTTAGTAGGAGATTATTATACACACCTGACAAGTGCTTATAGAGAGAAGTTATTAAAAAATAATAGATTAATTTTTAAAATGAGAGAAAAATCTAAATTTGGAGATTAAAAAAATAGTCTATCAATTATTATTATTGAAACTGCACACTTAAGTGAGGAAAACAATAATAAAAAAAAATGGGCAAAGTTTACCCTAATAAGATTCAACTATTCAACTGACTTTGGAAAATTAGAATAGTTTCCATTCAATGTCCATGCCAAGGGAAGCCATTATATATTCTACTGTGGACAATGAGAAATTTATTGTGAGGATGATATAAGGCCTAGCAAAATCCCAAAGGATGCAGGCCAGACAACCATGAACTCACTGGTACTTGAGTCTTGACTACCTATGCCTATAGTCACAGAACATCTGCAAAGTAGAGCTACTCCTTACCAGTGAAACACTCACGCAGAGGCAGAAGCTCCTTTCCTATCCTCCACCAGAAAAAAATAATTCTGAAGCACCTAAGATAACTGGATGCAAAAAGTGGAATGGTCAATGGTCATCCATCTGAATCAAGAACACTAAATATAATCCATTTTATGCTATTGGGGTCTAGCAGATCTAGGTTGAGCTGGAGTATTTGCAGACCACATTCCTGAGAGCAGATGAAGAGCATCTGGTGATTTAGTCTCATCTGAAACTGCTGCTCAGTGGAAACCGAAGCATGGTGAGCAAGAACGGTGAAGATATTTGCTTGGAAAGTTGTGGCACCATTGATCTGAGCTAAAAATACAGGTGCAGGTAGCAATGTAAGTGTGGTGTATAGGGGTAGGCACCCTCTGTGTTTAACTCATCTGATCACTAGAACTGGCTTGTCACCATTAACTTTATGATATTTTGATTCCTGCTAACAAATGGAATGCAGAAACTGCCCATTCTTACAAACAGATAAACAAGATACTGACCATAATGAAGTAAAGGCCATGAGTTTAAATCCAAAGAGATATAGATTCTTTCCATTATGGGCCTCCATTCCCTAGTTGTTTGTAGTCAATTAAAAAGTCATTAAAATCAGAAGGCAAACAGCAAAGATTCATGCTTAACTCTTCTTCAGAGGTGAATGGACCAGATTCTGATCTTCTTTCTAGCCTTCTTGGGTACACTTACAAATCCTGAAATGCCTGTAAAAGGTTTCCAAACCACAAACTTATCCAGTGACATCTAAGACCTTGTCTTCAAAATTGCACAAATGTTTTTGGGACCTGTCTAGCACCCATGTATAGCAAAACAACCTTTTGTGTTTTATGGTTATGAATCAACCTTGAACAAAACTAGACTGGTCACTGAAATGTATTCATTCCAGGAAAAAAAATCCTCTATGACAGCTGGACAGCCCTAAGAAGTGAAATGAGATTATTGCTGTCACTGTAAAATTTTGATTGGATTTAAATGTAGAAGACTCCAGAGATTATATATATAAAGGAGCTTGTAGTAGAAGACACAAAAAAGCACGACTCACCTCTCTTAACAGGGAACTATAAAATTATACTATACTTCCATACAAGGCACAATGATAAGGTCCATTTCTTTGGAAAAAGGAAGCACTGCTCAGCCTTTGAAGAAAACTGCCTAAATAGGGAAACCTGGGTTCTAGAGACAGCAGTCTCTGTCCATATGAGCTCTGATTTCATCATGTGAAGCAGGGGAAGCTTACATATCTATATTACCCAATGAACTTTCAGTAGTTCCTTGTGCTGGAAAGGTATTTAGCTGCCCTTTCTGGAACATCTAAGCCTGTCCAGGAACTCTGCTGGGAGAATAATTCTCACCTTCACTTCCCCAGACAGGGACTAGCATGTAACCACACAACGTCATCTTTTTTTTTTTTTGTTCTAAGACTTCCTTGGCTGCAGTTCTGATCATTCTTCCCAGGCAGATAACAGGATTAAAAAGCATCAAAAAAACTGACTCATTAAAGTATATGAAAATAGCTTGCCTTACAAATGGAGTGCATGCAGATTAGATAAACATTACCTAGTCTCTTAGCAAATTCGAGTAGGCTGAATTTTAACGTTTTCTTTACTTCTAAAAGTAGTAGGGACCCTGTCACCACCTTCTGCTATCAATGGTTGTGTGAGATCTAGGTCTGGTGTTCCTGCAAGAGCAACCGCACTGTCTTGAAGCACAGAGACATAGATTGGGCTTTGTTTTTAAAATAATGTACTTTAAGTCACAGAACATACACAACTCTTACCGAAATCATAACATTTAATTTTCAAAGAAGTACAGGACTTCTCTAAGCTTCCCAAACTACTAAAAATTTGTTAATTCTCTTCTAACTTAAAATAGCAAACCCAATAAACTGATGTTTTTATTATAAAAAGTTTACTCTCCAGCTGAGCATTTGAGTGCCAAGTTCCATCCAGAATCACACTTTCACAGCCAAATTAGAAACTATAAACTTAGAAACCAGTGTTTTATGATAGAATCCTTTGCCAGGCACTTCACTAGAGCTTAGGCTACCAGCTGCTCTAATAATAAGTGAATGTTATTGAAAAATAATAATACCGAGCATTTGGAAGCACTCCGTAAAAGCAAATGAATGAGTTTAGCGTATTATGCACAATAAAGAGCTCATGGGGTAAAACTCCCTTTCTGGCTACAGGTGTACTGGGCTTCACAAGAGGAAAAAGACCTAGGAGCACTCACAAGCCTGCCAAGCTCCCTACAAGCAGAGCGATCAGCCTGCCAACTTGTTGGTGTGCTTAGGATTCCAGCCTGCCCAGCAACTTCGGACAGCTGAAAGCGAGGCGGAGTCGGTGACGGATACTCTACACGAAGAAAAATGTCAGATTTCAAAGTTGGTGGATGGAAACGCTTCAGTGCACAAAGGGAGCCCTGAAAACGCGATGTGGCTCTGCCAAAGCAGGGGAGCGCTGGGACTGCCGAGCCCGTGAATCAGCTTTTCAATCGGGAGGCACGGCGAGGAGAGGCGGAGATCGCTATCGGGATAACCACTGTTCTTCAACTTCTTTTTATCTCTTTGATTCGCTACCTGATGGTTAGGCTCAAATAAAAATTAGGAGGAAAGGAGCTTACTTCCTCGAAACTTACTTTAAACTCGGCTTTAAAAAACACGAGAGATTGGATGTTTGGTCAGAATATGAGAAATCGGACAGTACAGAGTGGGGTGTAGTTACAGCTACTGTAAGCAAGCTGGCAGAATTAACATACGGTTATCAAGAAGATAGCGTAACCCCCCTCCAATATTTTTTAAAGCGCTCTGATCTTGCTTGATGGAATACAGCACTGCATTCTGGAAAGTCTTGTTTAGCCTCCGTGTGATAATGCATCTGCTCGGGTTTTTGTTCCCCCCCACAATCACCCCTCCCTCCACCTCCCTCCTGTAGCAAAAGGAAAGATCGCGCCCTTGAATTTGCATGCGTCAGGAATTGACAGGTCAAAGGCAAGTAAATCACATTATACACGACTGTATTGTTATTGTATCGATAACAACACATTATCAGAACAATTAACACACTCGCACAACTACGCGGAGATCACAGAAGCGGTTTAACAAAAATCCAGATAAGTAACTAAACTCCGATAAAGCCTTCCCTTTTTGTGTTTGAGGAATTGAAGGCTCTCCGAGAGAGTGTCTGTTCCTCTGCGTTTGTGTGTGTGCCTGTGTGTGTGAGTGTGCGAGGGCTGTGCAGGCAGCCGCTCCGCTCCACGCCGCACCGCGGCCGCGGAAATCCCCGCGGGGAGAGCAGCCTCCTCCCCCGCGCCGCGGCTGCCTCAAACCGGGGTAGAGACCTGGGACCCTCCGGTCGCTCCTAACACGAGTCCAACCTTGCTCCAAGCGGAACTGATAAGAGTTTCCATCACTTGGAACTGTCTTGAAAGCAGATTACCAAGGCAAGGCAGACCCCCTGTAACTACCAGCTCGCTGAAATAACCACGGGTGGTTGTTTTAGTTAGTCAGTGCTTGCCGCAAACCTTAGGTGAGGGGAGGGGGAAAGCTCTTTGAAAAAGAGACCTTCAAATAAAGTATTTCATTTGCGACTAGAAAAATAGTCTTGAGCCAGTACTGAGCCATTCACAGATTTCAGCCTGTTAGAGAGTCGTGTACAATAATTTATGACCAATAAATTCTATTACCGTTTTCACTATTTGATGGACTGAACGTAATCAGAAACATGTGCAGACGACGTAATGAGTTTGCAAATGGTGACATTTTTGGAAGCCAGTCCATGAGTTGAGGCATCTTCTCTGCTGGAAGTTCTGCAAATGCTTCTTTTAAGACCAGTTTACCTGTATGCAGCTCTTTGGGGACCTGTGGGTTTGTGGTTGTGCTGTTCTCAGACAGATGGTGACCACTGACGGCGGAACCTCCCCGAGACCCGTGCCGACACCCTTGGCCCTTCCCCACGTGGTTTCTGTGGCAAAGGTGCCCACTCTGCCTGCACCCTGCTTTGCCATTTGCGCAGACCCAGAGCAGCAGCCTGGCAGCAGCAGCAGCCTTGGCGCGGCCGTACCCATGGACTGGCCCACGGGCAGGGGTCGTGGTGGGGACACTCATCTGTGCAGGAGCTGTCAGATCGGGGCTTACCCATGTGCCCGCCTTGAGTGCTTCACGCGGTTCTGTCGCCACACCGGGCCATCGCCATCCTCTACACCGCACCCTGCCCCCGCACCGACGGTTTCGGTGTCACAAGGAGAGGGAGTGAGGTCGTGAGGGAGGCAGCATGGGAGGGAAGAGCGGGGAAAGAGCCTTGCTGGAACCGAGCCCACTGGGAGGTGAGCCCCCTCTCTTATCTCCGGGGGCGCTGGCGGGAGTGGGGCCGGGAGCCTCCGGGAGCCGCGGGTGCCACTGGTGGTGGCATCAGTGAGTCGCTGCTGCTTGTCCCTCCCCGCTCTCCCTCTCCGCCCCGATCACACTCCAGTAGATGTTACTGATTCTCACCCTGCTCATGGCTGCGGCCGGGAACGTATGAACCATGCTCTTGCCTTTCCCTGAGTTGACTTAATCCGGGCGCAATCCCGCTGGCACGGTGAGAAAGGAAGTCGATCAAGCCGGCATCCGATCTGTGCGGAGAGAGACAGGCGATGAGTCCTTAAATGTCAAACACAATAACGCTACATGTGATCGAGAGATACAGGAAAGGGTTTCCCTAGACAAATGGAGAGGAGGGAGGGGGGGTTACGCAGGCGAAAATATTGGCTGTTCATCCCAAAAGGGAAATACGCTGCCCGATGGGGTGATAACCTGACCTCCAGGACAGAGTTACGTGCGCCGGGATTAGCCCCTCTTGGTGGGGACCCACTTCCGAGAAACCCCATTTCCCCGCCAATCCTGTGCACCAGCCAGCACCGGTAGATATCTTAATCTCTTCGTTTTGACAACCGATGGGTATTTTTTCACTCCTAACCGGATTGTAGGAGGTCAAGTGTTGGCAAGGTGGTTTCGGAGATTGAGAGAATTACGTTTAAGTAGTAGTATATGGGTCGTAAAACACGAAACGGGAGAAGACGCAGTTTACAGAGGAGCTGCTCGGTATTTTACAGGGCACTCTGGCCGTGACAGGCTGCCGCGGGACCCGGGCGGTCTCACCGTCGGGGAAAGCGCCGGGGACCACCCTCCGGTGGAAGGCCGGCGCTCGGATTCTCTCCAAACATCCCGCCAGCGAAGTAGCTGCGGATGGTGCTGGCGGGCAGAGGTGCGGTGCGGCGGCAAGAAAAGTGCGAAGCCGAGCGGCTGGAGCGTGGCTGGAGCGGGGGACCGAGACTGGCCGGAGGATGGAGCGGGCTCCACGGAGAGGAACCCGGAGGAGACGGCAGCAGGCGGCGTGACAAAGGAATCCCTGAGGCGAGCGGATATCACTCCCCCCCCGACCCCGCGCGATGTCCCAGCCGTCCGCCGGACCCTGAGGCGCGTCCGACGGGGTTCGGTGGTGCTCCCGGAGGAGCATCGCATTCGGGAAGCCCGGCTCCGACTTTTCCTTAAAACGGCGGCACAGCCGTCCCGGGCAAAGCCTAACCTGATGGCAGCACGGGAAAGAGTTAATGGTTTATTGGAGTCGGTGCTTCCACATACCATAGGGGTAAGTCAAAACCGACCCGACGAAACACAAACAAGGCGAGCAAGTTCACCCTGACTGACAGGCGGCCGGTGAGGAACACGGTCGGACAGCTCGGGCTGGGGGCACCGTGAAGCGGCGTCCCGAGCGGCCAGGAAAAGACACGTAGATTTTTTGGAGAGTGTTCGCTGCCTGCACCCAGGGATGCCCTCCCGGGCGGCAGCCTCTCCCCTCCGGCATCACTGGCCCCGGGCAGGGAAAGCCCCGAAGAACCCAAAACACTCCGCATGCGCGGCGCCCGACCCATCCCCACGCTGCCGGGCCCGCCAAGGGGGCGTGGCAGGGGGCGTGGCGAACCTAGGCCCCGCCCCACCCACCGGGTGCCCCGCCCCTCGCCCCTCCGGCGGCGCGCAGGCCGCGTGCGGGCATATAGGGCGGCGCGG
>WEKY01001723.1:63410-84689 GCA_013390045.1 Picathartes gymnocephalus | reverse complement strand
AGTTTGTGACGTGTGTTCATGGACTGAGAGCACACTGAGCTCCCTGTGTCAGCTGGGGAGAGAGGAGAGCAGGGGGCCATTCAGACCTGCGGAGAGCAGGTTCCTGAACAAGGGCAGTCAGGAGACATGGTTTCCTCAGCACAGTACAGAAGGTGGGGGAAAAAAAAAGGTACCAGTCACACTGCAAATCAGCACACCCACTTGGTACCCAGCAGAATTCCCCATCCCAGCACCCTTTCTTCCAATGCCAGGCAGCACACAAGGAACACATTAGCACAGTGCTGCTCCCTTCACCACTGTACCCTCCACTCCCCTCCTGTCCTTACCTACACACCTCATGCAAGGCCGAGCAGCGGCCTTCAGTGAGTAAAGCTGACTAGAGCTGGTAAAGAATCACCCATGATTACTTCTGCCTTTAAATGGAATAACCAACACCTGGATCCCATAGCTATTAAAAACCCAACAATGATGCTTTTACAAATGGATCTAAACTACTTCAGGTTTTCTAATGTCATCTAGCATTCTTCTCCAGACATAGGTATATCTACTCAAACATTGCCAAGTTACATTTTGTATGCAGAAAACTACGACAAGCATAAAGTAGCAAACCACTGTTTTAACTTTTATTCCTCTAGGTACTTATTCATTGAGGGTGAACTGCACAACACTAAAAGCCCGGTTGTGCATTAATGACAATTTGAATTTTTCCATGCATATGCTTTGGATTGAAATTTAAGTTATGCCAGTCATGCTTTGTTCTTGCTACAGGAATTCTCTCCTGAGACTATCTACTTACTGGCCTTTGCTGTTTATTGGACGTTGGATCCCTCACATAAATAGTTCGTTCAGTTTTACGTACTGGTTGATTCTTCAAATCTAGCCCATCTCCATGCAGATTCTCTTTCCTTTTTGATTTTATACACCCCATATTTCCTGTTGAAATAAAAAAGGTATTAAACAAAATCATTGTGCTGTAAACCAAGCCCTTTCCCAAGAAATCATCTGGGCTACATAGTAAAAATGCGCTTCCTATTTATACAAAATAGCCCATGGGAAAAACAACTGAAGGTTAGGCCCAAACACTGATAGCTCTTCTCTGTTGCAATGGAGAGAAATGACCTCAATCCACATATGAAGTAAATAATTATTTACCATTTCCACATTTTCAGATTTTTTATATTTTCTCCGCTGTCTACCCTTCCCTGCCCAAACCCTTGTACCTTTCTGATACTTCCCTGAGCTTTGGAATAGATATAACAAAAATGCAATTATTGTAGTGATAACTTCTATCTGTATATTAAAAAAAAAATACTGTTTTGGAAGACACAGGAAAAAATTCCTGTCCAAATTCTGAGAACTGCAGCTGGAACTAGCAACACCTGTACCTCCCCACTTCATTTTGCAGATGCCAGTCTAGCAGGGAGCTCAATTTGATTCAAATCCCTGTCTCAGATGAGACTGATGACTTGTGCAGCCCCAGCTCCATGGCAGACATGCTGCTACTGTGACCTTCAGTAATGCATCTCCTTGTTCACCCAGTGTTACAGCAGCCCAAAATAGCCAACGTGTGTGCCAGTGATGGCAAATCACCACACAAGGATTTCTTTCTCAGTATAATTTAGGAGGCTAATCCTTCTCTCAGGATGTGCACCCATGCTAAATCAGATGAGATACAGCTGTTAGCATCTGCGTGACTGGAACCTGACTGCTAATCCCATGATACAATTACATAGTACTCCAGCAAATATATATACAACATTATCTCTACATTCTTCCCTCTGAGGAGAGCAATTATACTTACTCTTCAAAGAATCCACTATGAATGCTTTTCAACCCTCTCCTTCCTTCCTCTCTCCCTCCTTTCAGGTCAGTGCTCTAATGCTAGGTTCACAGTCACATTTTCCCTTGCAGGCACACAGTCTCACTCCCCCCCTGCCCTAATTAATATTCAAAGCCAGTTCTTTGAAGAACAATGTAAAAAACTAAAACAAGAGCTCAGTGAAAATATAGGCTCGAGTAAACAAACACAGCTGGAGGAGCTAAAGCAGATTGTAAGACTCTCATCCCACTTTTACCTTCATCTCTAGGACAGAAAAAGTTTATCATAGTGAACAGGTAAACTAGTAGTGGAAGTGTCCATTGGCAGACACAACTGTTTCAATGGGACAGTACCTTACATCCCTGCAGGTACAAATATTAACCAGATTGGTCTGGGTTCATATTAAGTCTCATACTTTTGTAACATCTATGATAATCACAATCCTAACTGATTACAAAAATAAACCAAGGCAACAAGCAGTCCCACATGGAGAGTCTCAACTTCCAACATCACCTTCATTTAATGTCCTATCCTGCCATTCAGGAAGCATTACACAATGACACATGCACTGTCCTATCCACAGGCTGAGTGTTTTCTTCTAAATATGACAGGAGGATACTTCCTCTCCTACCATTTCTGAAAATTATCTGTCACCTATTGCCAACAAGCCTTGGATGGCCATAAGATCTCAGCAATGATGGAGTAAACTGTGATCCTGGTTTAAAGCAGCATTAGAACCCATTGCTCCCCTTCTTGTTTTCTCTTGAAATAAAAACAAAAGGAATCCTACAGAAAATCAATAGGCATTGAGCAGGTAGAGAATAAGAGTTTCCTCTTCTTGAGTGTCTAGATTTCAGTGTTCCCACACTTATTTGAAAGCACTGGAGCATATCTTCATGGAGGAGCTTCCCTTAGAAGCAAACATCTTTAACGCTTAATTTTAATGCTTTAATTTTTTTAATGCTCAGCTCCATGTGGGTTACATACTAGTTGTTTAGCAATACTGAGAAGGATTTTTAAATTTATTTAATTTATTTATAACAGTGGATACGTAGATGACTCTTGTTCTGTCATTAATGGGTCATAGGAAATTTCTGTACACCCACAGGCAGACTGGTGTTTGCAAACTCACCCTAGACATCAGTAAGCCCAGTGTTTAATTACCTGCTGCATCTGCAAGATCAGGTATTTATCCACTTAAGTGCTAACCTTTTTGCTCTTGAATAGTTCTGCTTCTACAGAACAAACAGCTGAAGCAGAGGGCGTGAAGTAATCTGATCTAAGTTGTCAGCCAAAAATCCCTTTCCCTATTCCTGTAAGAAAGCTGAGCGCTTCTTTAAACTGCAGCATGCCCAGTGACAGTGTAAACTCAGAGAAAAGCATTTTTACTCAGGGTTTTTTCTGCAGCTGAAAGCACATGAACAGCTTTAAGTTAAACCTGCTGTGAGGCTGTGCTGATAAGCTCAAGGTTGGCACTTGTTCATGACAGTAACAACTGATCAGTAATGCCTATGTAGAGGTGCTTTGAAATCTCACAGAAGTTTACTTGATGTCATGTGAAATCACACCAATACAGTTTGTGAGATGACCCTTGTGATGGCTTCAGACAAACAGAAGATCCTGAGCCTATGAAGCACTGTTTTTTCTGGGTTCTTTTCCTCATAGAGATGAAAGTCCACAGTCTCCCCAGGACCTGGCTAGTTCTACAAGATCAAAAAGGCCCAACAGTAGGTGCTGAAGCCCGTAGCTGGTTCAAAGGGGTTACTGCCCCTTTTACTCCAGTATTGCCCCAAAGACTGAACACTAAGTAGGAGCCCGTCGATAACAAGGTTTTACCTAAAGGTAAGCCCCACACTGCCTTCTCCCAAAGCAGCCCCATTCTTTCACTTCAATTCTGCTCCACAATACAGATTACAGCTTAGCATGTGGGCAACTGCTTCAGGAGTGGGATCCTGACCTAACTAAAATGCCAGTGCAGGGTGGGGGGGAAGCTCATTCGTGCATAAATAAATAAAACATTTCACTTGCCATAAAATGTTTATTTGCCTAGCGCTCTGTTGCCGTGTCACAAGGAAGGGTTTTGTGCAGATAAAAAGAGAAAGAGGATACAGTAAGAAAAGAGCAATACAGAGAGCACTGCATCATTATGAATCAAGCTCCATTATTCTTTATCAGAGATAAAAATAATTTATACATCTGAGAAAATCCTGCCAGTCCCTACTCAGATGTTTCCCATTCCAACAGTTGTGCAATACAGGAGACACTACTTTACATTCATGCTTTTCATTTATTGTCCTGTCCACATGTCTAGACACAAAAGATAAACACTGAATTAAAAGAAATTTTATTTAACATAGCTGCTAATCTTATAAATAGGTATCTAAAAAAGTAACAGCTTCTCTTTTAACAAAGAGTATACTGTAGTTCATGGCTAAAAGGTAAACACAAGTACTTAGGTTAACAGCTGCAGCATGATGACAAGAATCTAGGTTCAGGCACCCTTCAAAAAGCCACAGGAGTATCCATAAGGGCTACCACACACAGCCTCTGCAGCAGGGTTTTTCCAAGACACTAAATTTGATGTCTACATTTGCCTTGACTTTTCCCTCTGAATCTTTTATTTCATCTTGTTACTACAGCACTTGTGTCTTAATTCCAAAATGGTCTGGAACAAGTGGAAGTCAGAAACTAATGCAGCATTCTTCCAGGGTTAAGAGTTGCTGTCTGTCCCTGAAACAGGATTGCTTTATATGGCTTTTTCTACACTTCCAGCAAAGTAATGTGTCTAAAGACAAAATACTTCCTACTCCAAGCAGTCAAGTTTCGTGTGATCATCACCTGTCCATCCACCATCAGCAGCATTTGGGGTTTCATTTCCTCCCAGTGCTTACTCTTTGCATCATCTGCAAAGGTGATCTCATTTTTTGTTTTGTGTTTCATAACCATTCTCTTCCTTGTGACTTTGTTACATGCAACACATATGATGCATAGAAATTAGAAATTATTTCCTAAAAAACCCACTTGACATGTCTGGTCTTTTCTTGATCAAAGTCAGGTCTTCATGGAAATGATTCTCAAATCTTCACAGAATATACTTTGGCTTTTTCAATAATAAAATAACTTTTAAAATAATTAGAACTACAACACTGAGCATACAAGCTCTACTTTATCAAATAAATACGTATTTTATCCAATAAATATCTGTTGTTCAAAAGGTCAGTAATCATGTATCTAAACACCAATGCTCTATATGGCTTAGGGTTTTAACAGATATTTTAAGAGGTACATAAATAAATTTGTATTCAGTTGAGTGAGAAGAATAAAGCCTTGATTTAAGCCACAAATTTCTTATGCATAAGAATAAGAAAAAAAAAAATTAAGACCCCCCAACTTACTCTGAGTCTTGAATATTGCTTTATATTTAAACTTCTGTATCAAAGAGCAGGAAGCAACTGTTTACATCTATATATTAAAAACCCAACTGGTTTCACACTTGAAGCTTTAAACTAGTTTAGAGAGCAGAGGAGTAAATAGCTTTATTCTTCATACCTCTTTCAAAAATTGAGAAGAATACATTTGCCCTTCTCTGTTTCAGATGTTTCGTTCTGGCCTTTAATGCCAGTTGGTTTGCTGCTACTTCACGAGTTTTAGTCAGAGGTAACAAGTGATGCCTCCATCAGATCTCCTGAACTCCTGTGCATTTCCCTCAAGGTGAAGCCAGAAGTGTCTGGAAACTCAGAGTTATCAACTTAGATTAAAACTGCTGGGGAGGAAGGATCTTAAGCCCACTCTGCTCAAGGACACAAACACCTGCTTTCTCAGAAGCTCATCCTTCAATCAACTGTTCAAATTTATAATTCTATGAAAAAAAAAAAATTGAAAAATCTTCAATGCAAGGACTTCATTTACCTTAACCTTCACTGCTTACTTTCACTTTATGTTGATCTGCTTCCACATCATATGCTACCCAAGTGTTGCAAGGATCTCCTTAATCTCTGTTATTGGGACTATGAGGAGGACTATTTCTGGGAAACCTGGGTTCATTTCTGACCCATCGTCACATGGCAAAGCAACTGGCAAGGAATCCAGGGAAGGAGTTTAACTAGAGGTGGTAAAGCTCAGCAATGGCTTATCAGTACTGCTCTACACATATTTGTGCCAGTGAAGATTTGCCACTAGACCAGAGTGAGAATAAGAGTGGCAAACATAAATTATCTGTGGTTGGGAGCAATGCAAAAACATCAGCTGGAGAGAAACTGAAGCAAAGTCATTTTCTGTTCCTTGCCAGTCTCAGAAGTTGTTAGATTTGTTCTCATTTAGCCTTATTCTTATACCTGCAATTCACCATATATATCTATAGCTATTTATTAATGTAGTAATATATAATATTATCTATAGATACACATTTCAATTTTACTGTAAGTCCTGGCTGTCTGATAACTTTCATCAAATTAGACTCATGCAAATACAGAAATCTGGGGTCACCTTTCATTTTGAGCTTGTTTCACTTCCCACGTCTTGTTTTTGCACTGGCGACTAGCTAGGGGAACTTAGGCAGTTTCTTCCTCCCTTGCCTTTCTGCTAAAATCAGTCAATCCTTGCCACGTGTATTTTAATATATTTTTAAATTTAGCTTATTTCTATAGGTCTGGATCACCTCATCTCGGTGTCTCCCAAATGGAATTTATCCCTTATATGATACGCATACACATGGGCATACACACACGGGCACAAATCACCATGTGCTCCCTGAAATGCTTATAGAAAGGAGCATGGATAACCTCAATCTAATCAGTGTTTGGCTGTGACAGACTCGCCCTGTGTAGACTCCCACTGCTCCTCAGATGTGAGAAGCCCATGGTCCAGCGGCCAGCATTTAAAAGAAAGTGGAAAAATAATGGGGGAATTCTTTTAACTGCTTTAATCTTCTTTGTGGAAAAGGTGAGACAAAGCTAAAATAATATTTTGACAAACATATCTCTATAAACAGGCGAAGAAGAGAAACAAGTTAATCCCCAGTGCAACCAGCATTATGGTGGTGGAAAAGTATGCAACAAGCATGTTACTATAAAACTTCCTCAAACCTGGTCTCGCTTAAGTCAATCCCTCAAATTTTCCAAGGGTGCATGTCTGTCAGAGCAAGACAACATAGCTATCTAGTTTATCAACCATGACTAGAGCAAAGGACTACAAATAACTTTCTGGGAAAGGCAGACCTGTTCTAGGCAGCTCAATCACATTGTACAAGTTCAGAAGAGTTTGCCATGCTCCATTTTTAGAGAGATTAATGGGTAATGGAGGGGATGAACAAAATATTATTGCTGAAAGGTTTCAGAACCTCATTCCGCTAGGCTTAGAAGCTGTGTCGTAAGTACCAGTCTTAAAAATGTTTTGGAGACAATAATGGCATTTAGCCCTTCATCCTCTTGGGAGATTAGGAAGAAGGCACATCTTTTTCAGCCTCTTTTCTAGACTTGAAAGACGAAACTATCTCAGTTTTTTTCACTTTCCCTTGTTATCCTAGCAGCCTTTCTCCACATCTGTTTCACTTTGAACTTATCTCTCTTAAGTACAGGAAGTTGGAGCTGCCCAGGTGTTTCAAGATTATTTTCAGCAACAGCTTGAAGCAAATAGTATTACTATTTCTTCCATCTACTAAAATACATCACTCAAAAAATCCCAAAAATTAAGTTATGATTTTCACACTTTCATCACATCAACCTTTTATAATCATATGGCCATCCAAAAGACATTCAGGTTTGTCTCATTTTTCATAATGACAAACTATTGTCACAGCAGACTTTCGTATCTCCTGTGGCATTATCTTACACCCTGATATTAAATTTCTCCCCATTATTTTCCCAGACTATTCATTGTGCACAATATTCTCAGCCACCTGTGTGTTTCTAATGCCTCTTAATATCACAAGGGGCCTCATATTTTTTTCATTGCAAATGAAAGTACTTTTTAAAAGTCTCAATGTAATGCTAATGTAATACCAGGAAACAGAAAGTGGTCCTGCTAAGAGACTGGTAGTGGTTCCTGTCTGCTGCACTTCCCCCTCTTCGGCTTCTTTCACAATTCCTTCCTTAGCAAGACAAATTCTACTTTGCCCATGCTAGCTCAGATTATTTTTATGCCTGCCTATATCAGTTACAGAAAGTATCACCCTACCACCTCCACGCTCCCAAACACCTGCATTCCTACTACACTCATACATCTATCACATTTTTACTCCTAATATCTAATCTAAACCTGCCCTCTGTCAGTTTAAACCCATTCGCCCATGTCCAATCACTCCATGCCCTTATAAAAAGGCCCTCTCCAGCTCTCTTGTAGGCCCTCTGTAGGTACTGGAAAGCTGCTCCCTGGAGCCTTCTCTTTTCCAGGCCGAACAACCCCACCTCTCTCAGCATGTCTTCACAGGATGGGAAAAATCATACAGCAAAAATCCCCCAACAGTTGACATAAGAACTGAAAAGTTGGTGAGATAAAATATCTGGAGTTGCCATACTGATGCTGTATTGATGTGTTTCTGGAAAAGGCAAGGTTGTTCTGAGCAGCAATATCATATCATATCATATCAATCACAGAAAACCTTTTTTTTTTCCTATACTTCCCATTTAATTTTTTTTTTTTTTTTTTTACTAAATGAGGTGTTTTAGCAATGCATTAACCAACATGAACTAACACACTGCTATACTAAATGGCAAATAAGTGACTTAAGTTATCACATCTCAAACTTCCAATAGGAGGGAATGTTTTGGTAAAATTAATTCTATCAAAGTAAACATTTTTCTATATTCAAATGGCACTTTCCAACCTTTGCCTGTCTTGCCTTTAAATGTCCAGGGAGAGGTACCTTTATTCAGTGCTTGCCTAAAATACACAGTCTTTGCTGGAGCTCATAAATGATAGCATAACACATATAATAAATATCATCATAGTTGATGACATGAAACAGGGGTAGGAAGCTTTAGCCAAGATAAAAAAAATCTCTTTCTGTAAATTCACTACAGTTTTGTCAAGATTAGTTAAAAGCTTGGATTCATGCAAGAACTTTGGCAGTGGTTAAAAAAAAAAAAAACACATTAAAGTAAATAAAAATCAGCAAGAAACACTGAATCTACTGTCACTGTGGTGGTATAATAATGTTATAATGCTTTCAGAAGGATGAAAATAAAATCCTGAAACAAAACATCACATTGAAGTGAAGCGGAATTTGTACAAACTACTGATTCTTGTTTATTCAATTGAAGAAAACAAATTATCAAAACACAAGAATGTTAATCCACAGAAGACTGTAATTTTGCTAACATTGCATAATAGACTCTATATATTATGAAAATGTTCCAGGTTCATGTAGTCAGTATTTTTGGCACCAATTTTAAACCAAGACTTACATTAAAATAACATCTGTTTTCTGACCTTATAATACTTGCTTCATTTTATTACAATCATTCACTTCAACTTCATCCTCCAGAATTTTGAATCAATATCAACAATGAATTAATTCACTTTGCCAGCCCTCAGGCAACCACATCTTCCATTTCCTCAACTTTTTTCCACTGTACTATATCTTTTGAAGATAGGGGAAAAGGTCAAATAACATCTTAATTTGACATAACAGAATAAATACTTCTACCAAATTCTTCAAAAGGATCATATGACATGGAACAGGAAAGCTGTGCCAACATGTTAACCAACTTAAATCAAAGGTTCCCAAAGTACTTTAAAGACTTAAAAGTGTAATGCAAACTATAAGTAAAAATGTCATTTTCTTGACTGGTAAAACACTCCCAGTAATGACAAACAGCAGCTTCATATAACCAAATCTCCATTTCCAAACGAAGATTTGGCCAAACCACTACACTGAAAAGGATCACCATTCTTCCTAACTATTAGGAAGTGTCCCAGTCCAGATAGCAATCCCTAAGGACAACATCTACTTTCCAAGCTGTGTGTATCTATGACTCACATACCATTTTTTCAGCTTTAAATTGATGATTTTGGCCAATAATGGCAGTGTGCTAAAATTTCAGTGGTCTTTACTTGCCCTGCACTTTATGTATGTCTATGCCTGCCACTAGGATAAGGATCCTTCTCCATTCCATTTTAGTGATTAGACTGTGGTATAGGAAAATGAGAAACTACCCCTGAAAAAAACAAGGTGTTAGAGTGAGGTCCAGGAGTAGCCCAAAGGTCTTCATCCTCACAACAACTGACATGACAGAAGGACAGGACAAGCTTCCCACAGTTTCTTTGGAGAATGCAGATCTGGGAACTGTCCTTTTTCACTCCCAACAGTACTTACCCATCTATTCATCCTCCCCTTCTCCTTCACAGGCAAACACTTTGCCTCCCAAAACAAGGTGTAGTTGAGAGGTTTGCAACCAGAGCTTCTACGTCAGTCCAGAAGGCCTGGTTCATGCCCACAGTGGCTTTGCTCAGGTGTTGATTTCAATATACTGATCAATGTATGGGAAAGCAAAGACACAGCCACACAAATCATCTGAGTATTACTGTGCAGTGCCCCGTGTCTGCATTTACAACGTGACACATGAAAGAGAAATGAGACCTTCTCCCTGTTTTCACTGAGCCGCAGAACAAGGGACAAAGTGAGCAACTTGCTAGCTTATAACGAGTTTGGGAAATCATCACCAGGCTGCACCCCAGTGAGCTCTTCAGCTGAAATTTGTTACTCTGTCTGCCTTCTCCAGACAGTGCGAAGGAAGGTCTATTTGCAGGTAGCAGCTGATATTTGAAACCTTTGTCTCCTTCAAAGTAAGGCAGCCTAATGTTCAACCTCCCCAGGCCCGGACAAATGTATTGATGGGACTCTTGTTGAAGCAAATTGTTAATAGCTACTATGACTAAGGGGAGAGGAGAGTTATTTATGAAGGTGGCCTTCTACTAGTTAATGTGTTGTTGGCAATAACAGTTAATAACTAGTTAATATGTTGTTGGCATTTTGCAGATGTTATCTCTTGCTTTGAAGCGTGCCTGTAATTCAAACCCTTTGTTATCTTGTAAATAGAATGCAAAGACCATCATGAACATAATGAAATTATCACAGCATAAAATGATGGAATTGTTAAGGTTGGAAAAGACCTCTAAGATCATCAAGTCCAAACTATGTCCCCAACTGCCACATATAGAGAGGTATTTTGAATACTTTCAGGGATGGAGATCCTACCGCTGCTCTGGGCAGCCTATTCTAACACCCAACCACACTGTCAGTAAAGAAATTTTTCCTAATATCCAATCCAAATCTTCCCTGGCACAACTTGAAGCAATTTCCTCTTTTCCTGTTGCTTGTTGCTTGGAAGAAGAGATCAACCCCTACCTGGACACAAGCTCCTTTCAGGGTGTTGCAGAGAGTGATAAGGTCTCCTCTGAGACTCCTTTTCTCCAGACTAAACAGCCCCAGCTCCCTCAGCTGCTCCTCATAGGATTTGTGCTCCAGATCCTTCCCCAGCTCTGCTGCCCTTCTCTGGACACGCTCCAGCACCTCAATGTCCTTCCTGTAATGAGGGGCCTAAAACTGAACAGAGGGTTTGAGGTGTGGCCTCATCAGCGCTGAGTACAGGGGGACAATCCCAGCCCTGGCCCTGCTGGCCACACTATTGCTGATACAGACCAGGATGCCACTGGCCTTTTTGGCCCCCTGGGCACAGGCTGGCTCATGTTCAGCCAGTTGTTAACTAGACCCCCCAGGTCCTTTTCTGCCAAGCCACTTTCCAGCCTCTCTGCCCTCAGCCTGTAGCGCTGTGCGGGGTTGCTGCAACCCAAGGGCAGCACCCACTATTTGGTCTTGTTGAACTTCATACAATTGACCGCAAACCATCAATCCAGCCTGTCCAAATCCCTCAACACGCCAATAAAAACATGATGGATGGCATCAAATTCACAGCCAGCAAGCCCTGATGAAGGTTTTGAGGGTGGTCTCATAGAAAGTATGCCAATTCTCCTTTGGGTTTATCTTCTGTTGTCAGTGTGTTTAATAAAAAAGAGAAATGGGAGACAGAACATTAGTGCATATTAGCTTTTGTTCTTTCAAATCCGGGTAACTATATCTCCAGGGAATAAATGAATTTTTATAAACTTTACCTGGTTTTATGCATTCTGCAATCCACTTTTAACATAGATTATGACAATTAAGACTAAATCAGGGCAGAATGACTTCTGTGTCAATGGATCCTAGCTATAATAGCCTTGCCATTGTGTAACTCATATTACTTTGCCCCATGCTGCATTTGCCATTCTGCTTCATTGGTCAGAGGGCTTCTTTATCTGCTGTCAGCTCCATGTTTGAATGCTGATATGTACTCATGACTAAACTTGCAACTAAAACATAGCATTCTTGTTATAATAGCATCACATTATGTCTTGAGCACGTCTAAAGCACTGAATTTCACAAAAGAGAAACAGATGTTTTTTTCACTATCTTCAAACACCACCATACATTTAAATTGTAAGAAAAAAGTTATTTCTCCAGCAGATTGTATTGTGTTTCATTAGCTGTACAACATTAGATATACACAGAACTCTCCTGAAACATAGGACATTGTACTGGGGTATTTAATATGGATTCAAGAATGAATTCTATGCTCAGACAAAAATTTGGGGTTAAATCCTTCATGCTGATGTGAGCTAACACTCAGAGCCCAGTTCCTCCTGAAAGTTTGCAAACATCGGACAAGTCTGCTCAAGTTGCCAGAGGAAATTGCAAGAGTTCTCAAAAGAAAAAAAAAAAAAAAAAAAAAAATCTGGTGCCACTAAATTACATGGCAGAAGTGAAATTTTTTGCTGTTTAATCTTTACAGGGATACTGGGTCAACATTCAGCACTAACTGTTTAAGCACCCACAGGAGCAACCACCTTGTCTTGTTCTCACTGATGTTAAGTAGCAGAATCTCCCCTACCTCCCCTAACTTCAAGGGAGTAAGAATATCCCCCAGGTTCTGGCACTTCACAGAAGCCTACTTATAACTCATTTATTTTACTTAATTTTAAACTCTGTGTTAATTATATTCCTTCAGGGGCATGAATCTAGGAATGTACCAGTTGGTTTTTCGCCCAGTTTAGTAAATTGTTTCAGGCAACTGTTACAATTTGGCACACACGGAGTGGCACCAAAGCACATCATCCGAATCAACAGTTTGCTGCAAACATGATAAATAGAATTAAAAGAGCTCTATGATAAGCAATTTTGGGATGTTTTTAGATTACGTCCTTGAGATCAGAGGTTTTTTTTAATAGATACGAGTACACTTCCCTCATGTCTACCAAACATATCCTGAGGGGCTGCAAAATTTCACTAATTTGGGTCTGAAAGCCTGTCATATAAAGAGGGAAGCACACTCTAACTAAAGTCTTGTGAAACTACACGCTCAAGATGCGGTGGCAGTAAGAGTGTGAAAGGAAATACCCCACTGAAGGAAATATGTCACTGAATGAACATGAATAGGAATTCACATCCAACCTTCTAAGCATGTTTTTCACATTTGTTGCACACATGAGCATGAGTAAGAAGTTTCTCTAAAGTGAACCAAAATTAGAAATATTTCACATGCTTTCCATTTTCCTAAAGGAGTGAGAGTGAGAATCTGGAAGCTCTCTTTGAAGGAAAGATTGTAAATACCTGCTGTGACAGTTCACTTGACTGTTCCTGCTTCAAATGTTCTAAGGAAAAATTGGAGTGCTCCAATTTTAAACACAGGTATGTCTTTGCAGATGATCTTTCTCAAGGGCAAGAAGGAACAGTTTCCCACATTACCAGGGCAGCAGTTATGCAAGTATATTAAGTGGATTAAAGTTCTTTTATATTTGAGGGAAATTATTCTATACTAAACAGAAGATCTGACTAGGGGACTGATTTAAAGATGCATGTTGCATTTTCTCAATATGCTAATTTATTTCATTTTCAAAAAATGATTAATAATTTGACCTCTGCTTCTATTTTAACTTTGCCTTGACGCTTCCTGGTTTTTTCACTTTAAAAACCACCCATGTTTTTGTATTTTCAATATACCACTACTGGATTGTGCAGCACTTAGTATTTCCTGTTGTTTCTAGTTCTGCTAAATGATCAATTGCTAGCAGATGAAGACCTAGCAGCTACAACCATAGCAAGTTTCAGTGAACCAGGCTCTGATCCTGTAAGTGACAGCACACAGCTTGCAGGAGCTCGACAGACTTCAGGAGACTCACACCAGGACTTTCTGCACAGGTAACAGACCTTAAAAAGTAGGCCAGTACTCGCAATAATTCTAGCAGATTTAGACTCACAGTAAACTGGAGGTCCATGACAACAATTATTTTCACATTCATACTGCAGACTGCAAGAATTTCACAGCACTGTTATTACATCCATACTGGCTGCTCATTAAAGTTTATAACCTTTGTAACTCCACATAACTCAAGTACACAGCTCACAGGCAGGACATGTTATTATGCTATACTTCGAAAAACTGCTTTAGATTGTGTGCAAGCCCCAATGTTTAAATGTGAACCAATTCAGGGTTCACAATGATTATCCAAGTTTGTTTCAGGAGAACAGTAATGAGCCCACATTTGAATTCCACAGTATTAAGTGCTGTGCAAAGAAGATGCTTCAAAAACCAGTAAGATTTCTTCACTGTTTGGCTATTCATGGGAAGTTCTCAGGACAACACAAACCATATGAGAAAAGGTGTAGGAAATCAGAAATCAGAATTGGAGTTGATGCTAAGAAACAAATTAGTCAGGAAGACTGCAGAAGCTGAGAGACAAAAAGAGAAAAAACAATCAAATAAGAATGCAAAGGATAATAACTAATTGGATAGAGACAATTACAGTCCCTAGGAACGCATATATTCTCAATCAGTATGACAAGATACAGAACACGTAATAAACATGTATTCTGTGCTCCAAGGAGAAATTACCTTTCTGTGTCATAACCTACAAACCACCTGCTTTTATTGCAGGAGTAGGGAAAAGGACCTTTCACTCATCCAAACCTAGTCCAATACATATGATTTGAATAAGCTACTCAAATGCATTTTTTACACTTGTACACTTTACACTTGTAGCCTTGTTTAAATGCTCCATTAAGAGCAGAAGTATCTTACCTGAAGTACCTTTCTCCCACTTGTTCACTCTACCAAAACTCTTTTCTGCTGGTGCCAGCTCCAATGAACTAGGTTCTTCTAAACTTGCACTGCCTCCTCAAAGCTAAATTTCTTAAGTTTCACTTTCTATGGGGTCAGCATACAGGGCACACCAATGAACACAGAACAGCAATCCTGGAGGAAGAGCTATTGTCTCAGCCCCACATCCCCACGATGCCAAGCCTTGGTTTCTTCTCCACAAGCCAGCATACATGCCAGTAAATCCATGCTCTGCTTCCCTGAACCAGAGGTGTTTACAAGGAGCGCCAATGCTGGCTCAAAAACCTTCTACATGCGCCACACAAAAACCTGCATGCAACAGAAATGAAACTTGACCAGGGAAGGTCAAAGCAGCATCACAAGAAGGGCAGGCAAAGTGCAGGGGACAATCCACGCTGACCGTTTTCAAGACAGAAATCCGTTTTAAGTCAGTTTGAGGTCACAATTTTAAATCGGATGTGTCAAACAGCAGTTGGCTATCTCTAAAGATCAATTACACCTACACATAAACTGTACTCTACATAGAAGAGTCTTGCTGACCACCTACAGAAGTATAAAGTTGCCCTTCAACAAGCCACAGCCTTAATATACTTTGAAGACCATGTCAGTACTGCCAGGTTGGTACTCCACTGGACTTCATATCTCTTCAAGAGCCTGGGGGTACATATTTCTGGATGAGTATTCCCTGATAAGATAGCACAAGTAGTTTACAAATGATAATTGGATTATGAAAGGTGCTAAGACTTACTTTTCCAGAAAGGGAAAAGAAAATTTGTTGCAGACATCCAAATCAAGAGATGAAATAAACAGTTTATAACACTGACCGTCCTGAAGACAAAGCTGGAGACAAAGAAACAGCAGAATGATGTTGGTGAAAAAAAAGAATGACAGGAGAAGAAAAAAAGGAAATCGTGGTAGGGAGTACTCCTACAGCAGGGTAAAGACTGAAACACGGATTTTTCCAGGAAACTGGAAAAGCCCCAAACAAACAGCACATTATTACTAATGAAGACATTTGAAGCACTGTGCGTCAAGGACTTTTTTGGAAACACTGGTAAGCATTATGGCAGAGGGAGGGGAAATGCTCCCAAGGAAATTTAGCAGATTTTGAGAAGAGGTAAGCTCTCCCGGTCAGGCATAGTGGGACCACTGCTGTCTACTGCCTGCCGTCAATGAGTCCATCTACCTCCCAAGAGAAATGGGCTTAGAATTCACCTCAGTATGACTTGGTGCCTCTCCACAAGTGGCCACAGCCACTGCAATCTCTCTCGAATGCAAATGCAGCTGGATAGAAAAAGGAGGACAAAGTGCCACACCAGCAACGCAGCAGAAGAGTTGCTTAAAAGGCAGGTTTTCCAACACCCCTCGTGGGCTGCAATGCTTCCCTCCAGCCTTTGCACAGTTCAGCACATCTTTTGCAATGGTAAGCCTGGAGTTACAAAAATGTTCTTTGAATCCCATTTGCACATTCTGCTACATCACAACAGCACATTCAAATGACTCTTGCAATATATTTTGAACAAGTTGAACACAGACCATCCACTATAGGATTTCCTCTTTCTCCTGCCCATCCCCTTCCTGTTTGTTTACCAAAAACTTTCACTTCCTCAGTGACACTGACACCAGCTCTGGCAATCACACTTAACTCTGGTTCTCCAGTCCTTGTCCACTCACGCCTGAATCACAGCTCCCCAGGGCATTTAGTACTTACTGAAGGGTTTTAAAAATCCACCAAAACACACAGTAAGGCTGGGGCTGCCCTGGAGAAAACCATTTTCTGTCCACTGGATCTCATGAATATAAACTCATGATTCTGGCAAGGGACACTTGAGCAGGTAATTTCAATGTACGCAATAGATGTGCTACTATTCACATCTTTCCCTACTCAGTTTATAAATCAGACCTACTGATTTATAAATATGTTACCACTACATAGGAATTCACTGAAACATATTCTTTAACCTTTGGTGTTAATTTTGTTCTAAGCCCCTAGTACAGTCATACATGGAAAGAGAAAACCTGCTCAGCAGCCAAATATACTTCCGTACTAATTCCTGTGATACCATATATCTTCAGTTTAAACTTAATATAAAACCTGAATAAGATTTCATTAAAAAAAAAAAATTAAACAGCTACACCTAATACACCTATCTGTACAAACTAATGAAGGAAAAATGAAAAAAAGCAATAGGTTGTAGATAACACATCAGAAAGCTCACGTAACAGATTATGCTTTTTTGGATGAACTTCCTGAAACAGCTTTTTTTAAACCAACAAGGAAGTTAAAAGCACGTTCCAGAGGGAGTCCATTCCCTTCAAAATTTTATCATTTCCATACTTAGAGCACCCCTCTAAAACAGAGAAAACTGCAATAAGTGCCATTCCAGAAGACTAGCTGAATCCCACACTTCAACGCCTTTGGTGAACTATCACGTGTTCCAGTTTAAGATTGCACGATGTCCCATCACAGCTGGCCTTCGCAAATTAAAGTAAGAAATTCTACAATATGTCAACCCCAGGAAGAAGTAGCCTTCTGCCACATGCAGCAGAGACCACAGAGGAAGAAGGACACTTTGTTCAGACTGTTTATCATTGGAGTCCTTTGAACTGAAGATGTAAGACAAGTGTGCTGGGCAAACACAGGAACCAATTGTAGATACTTAAGATGCCAGCAGTTTGAAAAAGATAGGCAATGCTGACCTAAGGGAGAGCAAATGCTGGCTTGAACAGTAGTGGTCCACCCTTTTAACCCCCAGAGAAATGAGATCTACCCATTACTCCCTCCACCTTTCCCTAGTGTCCTCCTTCTTTACTCCCCAGCAGAGGGTTACTGTCAAAATACTGTTTCTCTTCTGACATTTGCCTGACAAAAGTAACCAGTCTATTTACCTCTATGAGTAGTGTTTTAGGGCACAAAACAAATAAAAGTATCTCATAAATATTTGGAGGAAATACTTCCAGCACATGATGAGTTCTGCCTTTGTGTTTTGTTCCATGAACCCACATTTTTCAGGAAAGATGCTGAACACAAATGTGAATAATTTGGTCTCGGAAATTACAGCATTTAATGACAATGTCAACAGGAAATGTATCTGAATCAAGAAAAAATAAATATAAAAGCACAGACCTTTCCATCCTTCCCTGAAGGACAATGAAGTTCAAACTAGGAACAGACACACTAAGGACAGTTACATTGCATTTGCCTTTTATTAGCACGGGCTGATTTCTTTGAGAAGGCATCATTACTGTTTACAGGGTGGCAGAATCCTTCATCCTGTATGTGTCACTGAAGACTGTTTTCATACAAACACAATTTTACATTTTTATCTACACTTTCCTGTGGTATGGCTTAGCAAGTCTGGAAGCCTTTCGTATTATACCATCTCTAACATTCTTACATTCTCATTAAAGAGGGGACAGAAATTAATGGGAAAAATAGGAAGTAGGAATATGATCCACAGGTGAAAAATCCTAATTCTCAGCTGGGCAAATGTTTTTTTTCTATAGAATGAAACCTTTTTACTTATGGATGGAAATCCTACAGAGGCAAAACTATAATGAATGCTGCTTAACAGAGTCACATGGTTTGGTGTAATTATTTACACACTTGGCTCCATAGCTTCAAAAGGAAGTATCACTCCCTGCATATAAAGCTCACACAACCCTCAGGATCCCCGGCCCACGGATTCTCCTCCCATCCCTTGCATTAGCTACATGACAGCTCATATCCTTCTGGGATCTCTGTGGCAGCAGACACCCACCTCTGTGTACAGCCATGCTACTACAGCAGATTGCTAGGAATACCAGGTTATACCTAACGCCCACCCCATTAGTTAGTTAGCTAAGTTAGTTACTTAGTTATTGCCTATGTGCTTATCTTCTGTGTTCACTCAGTTTTGCAAGGGGCTCCCTGAACCCCAAGAGTAAAAATGGCTTTACAACCCCCTGGACAGAAGAAAAAAAGTCACTCAGTTACCCAGGATATCCACACGTGGAAAGGAGAAAAGATCTCATCCCCTTCCCAGATCACCTAGCCCTTTGACAAAAACAAAATTGTCTCATGATCAACATGTGTTCATCCCAAAATCTCAGAGATTCCTATTAAGATTCAAAATAACACGCAGAGTAGAGGCAGGCAAACATCTCCTTTTTGTGACAGAAATGGAATCACATCTGAGATGACAGTTCTTAAACTTTCCCAAATAACCACAGAGAGGTCGATGTTGCTCCCTGATGTGCCCCACAAGAAGGGCCGGATGTAGCATCTCTTGTTTGGTGAGACACCCCACGGAAGAACAGGTACTAAGCTGAGCCAGGAAGACCTTGGACTTGCTTTCATTGCCTGTTACAGGAGTTGTTTCCTGCTACACTTGCTGCTCTGTGATGCCATTTAGCCTACGGGAGTCAAAAAGGCCATAGGAAGAGAGGTCACTTCTATTACATAGATAAATTAGGGAAGGAAAGTACTATGAAATAGTTACGTATACATTCATAAATACTTATCTATTCATAAATACCTGCAAGGAATATTTTCACATTTATGGAAACTCTCTTGAAAAGGGTAACATTAGAACCCATACTATTAAACAACTTAAAGGCAAGAGGGCTTAACTTTGTATTGTAAAGTTTCACAACTGGCTGCTTTGTCAGAGACAGTCATTGCACAACTCCACTGGTCAAGGGACTTAAAAAGGAAGGCCTAAACCTTACCATGTCTCCTGTACATTTCTGTAGGAAAAAATCCTTATTTACTCAAAAATAGAGAAAAGCAGAATAACTTGAAGTCAGCCAGCTACTGTACAAAGATGATCGCTCTATATCATCATGATTAAAAAAATATATCTCAACAGCACACAATTAAAATAGATTTTTATGTTATTAAATAAAGAATTCTTTCCTAACTAGTGTGTGGCTCACAAAGTTGAAACAGAGAAAGACAAAAAGCTTTAAATCTCAGAAGAGATCCATAGAATGAGACATCTTTTGATATCAGAGTTCATTAATTTCAATCTTTCTCCAACATTTCATAACATCCTGTTAACAGCATCTGATTTCTAGCCTGTTGCTACATTTTCAGAGAAAATTACTTGATTTTTTTTTTCTCATCCATACTTCCAGTGCTGTTGATAGTACATATTGAAAAGATAACACCTATTCTACTCTCGGTGTTGGGTTGGAAACAATCCACACAAACACAATTTGACTCTGCTTTTGGTAAAACTGACCTATGTTTTCCCAACATAGCTTTGCAATTTCTCAACACATATCTTCTGCTTTTTGTTTTAACTCTATAGTGACACTGTGTTGAGCGCAGACTTATCTACGTAGCACTTGTACTTTACAGATACTTCAATAAACATTACTATTCCTAAATTGCAAAAGGCTTACAGGTACTTGATGGGATCAAGCTTAAAAATTTTAATTTTCAATTTGTATTATGATGTCCTAAAATACGTTAAGATTGGTCAGAGTGTGTCTCTTTCTTCAAAGGTGGGAACGAAATGCAGGAGATGGGCTATTGATTAGGGGTTTCAGATGAAACCAGCTTTGTGCTCCCTACGTATGTTAGCGGGAATATGATCTGGCTAAACGAGTTTTAAGTGTTAATCCCTTTGGTCTTCAGTGCCAACAGAGGGGAGCAAGGCAGCAAGATGGGTTTGTGCCAATCCGTTCACTGCAAACACTGGAAAGATGCAATTCCAGCAGAAACTCTTAACTGCTTTACTGAAGGTACAGTATCAGCTCCTAAACTAAGTTTGTAAGGAGAATACCCTTCAAGACCCTTCCTCAGGAATACAGTACCTATAACAGTATTCTGCAAGAAACACCGTCCACCAAACATCACCATACCATTTTCTCATCTTTCTTTTAATTCCAAGCACATACGAACATCCAGCTGAGAAAAAGAAGCTCTAACTTGTAGAACGCACTAGAAATTATGCTCCTGGAAAAAAACAGTCTAAGAAGGGATATCCAGGGGCCGCATAACCTCACCTCAGGCTATCGTTTTGGCTTGAAACGCCGACTGCACACTTTAACCAGCAAATTTCACACGCGCCTCGGCACGAAACAGCCAGAAGGCACCCGAGCCCTCCGGATCGCAGCAGAAGCCAGGCAAAGGGGTATGAGATAAACCATGCTGTTGAGAATGATTATTTTATCCCAAACGCGGTTAATTTCCCTTAAGACCCCATCCATCCTACCGGGCAGGTCGGGCGGCAGCGGCACCTCCTCGAGGAGGCAAAAGCGAGGCAGAGCCGCCCGGAAAGCGCCTGGTCCCGCCGCACCGCGGGCGCGGAGGCAGCGCGG
>WEKY01001723.1:6961-63378 GCA_013390045.1 Picathartes gymnocephalus | reverse complement strand
CCCCCCGCCGCTCCCTGGGGAAGGCACTTACTTTCCCGGGTGCGCAAGTTGAGCGGCAGCGAGCGAACCGCAGGGAGCGCGCCGGGGCGCGGAGCGGGGTGTCCCGGGCGCCGAGCGGCGGGGCCGGAGCGCTGCGCTCGCTGCGCGGGCGGGGCGCGGCCGCGGTTGGTTCGCAGCCCGGTTACTTCCTGCTGCCGGGGAACATTTGCATGTGGTGGACAGCGGGGCGAGCGAGAGAGCGGGGGGCGGCCCCGGCCCGGCGGCTCCTCCGGCTGCAGAGGGGAGCGCCGCGCCGAGGGACGCTGTGCCGGGGACGAGGGGATGCGGCGGGGTGTCGGGGGTCAGCGAGCCGCCTCTAAAAGTTACAGCTAAATAGAACCCTGTTAGTCTCAGAGGCAAAAAAGGCTGTCTTGTTCCACCAACAGCCAAAAAACCCTCTTGAACTCCAAAAATCCACTGTAAGCAGCTTGCAAGGTCTATTGTAGGGTTGGTTGAGAGAAACAAAGAACAAGTAAGCTTATCTTTTAATGTTTCTTTTCTTTTAAGAATGATTTACTAGCCTGGTGAAAAGTGAAATGAAAATCTCACAGGTCAGCAAAACAGGAAATATGAATGCATGGACATAACAGCCAGAGGATGCAGGTGAAAAGCTCTGCAAGAACTAGAGTCAAGTGTCATATGTGTACTGCCAGACCACATGGGCAAGTTCAGGTCATGGAGATTTCCCAGGCAGAATTTCAAATGAAAAGCATTTAAGCTTTCCATATAAAAGTGTTTAGATAATGGACCAAGTTTGAGAAACAGTCAAAGTGTTACAAGATGCAAGACACTCACAGGCTGTACACTTTCCCAAAGTCCAGCTGTACAGCCTAACTGTGGGCTGGAGTGGACTCAGGAGCTGGCAAAAACTTCTAATGGAACACCCAAATAGCTGAAAAGAGCTCAATCCAGCTGACACCCTGTTGGGTTTATGAGGAGAACCTGATTAGTGTCAATAGGACTTAGAGATCTTTGGTGCTGATGTAAAGGCCTGCCACACGTGGTGATGTGCAGCTGGCACAATCCCTTCACTCTGGTGTGTGCTGCAGTCCCGTCCCCATGCCCTGGCTCCAGCACACAGGCTGCTACCTTGATCCTCTAGAAGACTCAGTCCATAGAAGCAGTGAGACCATTATCTGTCACATTTCTTAATCAGTCCCAGATGTCCCTGGGCATCTGTAGAGCTTTGAAAAGTAGTGGGCAATGATTTCTGGTCTTCTTTGAATTGTATCATCAATTATTAAAATTATGTTGCATAAAAACTCAGTAGTAGACCAGCCTCTAATAGTGTTGTAGGGTGAGACAATAAGGAATTCCTCAAATTCTATTCATAAAAAGTTGGTAAATATTTTCTCCCTTCGCCCAACTTAGGTAAAGGTGTTTCATAATAACATTAACAATAATAAAAAACAACAATATAACAAACAAACCACGCAACAACCTTTTTCCCAATGAAAAGTTTATATGAAAAGGAAAGATCTGACTGAATATACATTGTCTTGGCTTTTGGGAATTTTTTTTTGGTAGGAAATTTGGATTCCAAAAGTTTGTGTAAAACGAGCTATTTCTGTTTGGAAGGGCACTGTTAGTACCTCATGTTTCCCTTTTCCTCTACAGGGCAAGCACGTTGATCTTGTACCTTTCTTCTTGGAAAAGTAGTGCACAGATCCCAAGTCTCTCATGTTCTTCCTCCTTTCGTCTTTATTTCTTCATTTCATTATCAAGTATTCCACTGAGTTTAAAATTCACCTTCTCCTAAGAAAGCATTGGTGAAAATAAAATTTAGCTTCATAAATGCAAAATAGATTCCAGCAGTCTAGTAGAATACAATCTTATTTATAATGTGAATAATCTGGAAAAATAAACCAGGTGCTGAATTACCCTTAATAGACTGCTGTGCAATAGTAAATTGAGGAGACATAGAAAAAACTCATCAGGTCTGCCCTAAAAAAACTAATATGAAGAATGGTCAGAGTAGAATAAATACACTGTACTTTATAAAAAAAAAAAACCAAAGACAAGTTGTTAGTATCATTTGAAATGTCATGGGTTTATGTATCCTAGTTCCCACTGTTGAGAGGAATATGTACAAAATCTGCTTTAGAAAGGGTAAGCAGGAAAGGAACTCTCTCTCTATATTCATCAAGAGGGGAAAGAAAAGCTGATTCCAGCCTCACTACATCTGTAGATCAGCTGTTCATCATGTTTTAAATGTTTTTGTGTATGGATCAAGAGAGTTGGGAGGTGGTGTAAAATGGGGCAGGAATGGAACTTCAAGCCTGTCACTGAAGGGGAAGTCCTTGCAGGAAGGGCTGTGAGTCACATTAGCCAGCCAGTGTTCATGCCCAGCAATTGATTTCCCGCTTTGGGAAGGTTTGACTCCCAGACAATGTCTCTACTGCTGATTTAAGCATGGCTGCAAGGCACTGCTCCAATATGGAGGCCAGCTGGCAGTGTAGGAGTCCACGTCTGTGCTCTTGGCATCCAGAACATGGGGCCTACCCCAAAATGGCCCATGTGTCCTGGTTTCTCCTGGGATAGAGCTCATTTTCTTCTTATTAGCTGGTGCAGCGCTATGTTTTGGATTTAGTACGAGAATGATGTTGGTAACACACTGTAGTTCAGTTGTTTATGCTTACCCTAAGTCAAAGCCTTTTGAGTTTTCCATGCTCTGACAGTGAGCACGTGCACAAGAAGCCAGGCGGGAACTGACCCAAACTGGCCAAATGGATGTTCCGTACCTGTCACATCCAATATTTATATATATAATATATATTATTATATACTGGGGGAAGTTAGCCAGGAGGGGGCTGATCATGTCTCAAGGGTGGGCTGGGCACAGATTAGTGGGTGGTGAGCAACTCTATTGGACAGCACTTGTTTTTTCTTGGGTTTTATTCCTTTCTCTCTCTCTCTTTCTCTCCCTCTCTCTCTTTCTCTCCCTCTCTCCCTCCTTCCCTCTCATTATTATTATTACTACTACTACTGTTATTATTCTTGTTTACTTTGTTTCAATTATTAAACTGTTCTTATCTCAACTCCTGAGTTTTTACTTTTTTCCAGGTATCCTCCCTATCCCATTGGGAAGTGGGCAGTGAGCGAGCAGCTGCCTAGTGCTTAGTTGCCAGTGAGGGTTAAACTACAATACCATGTTAACTTTCAGATCAGCTCTGGGATATTTTTGACAGCGGTAAGTGGCCTGGGCCAGGGGTGAGTCGAGCAATTTGGCAGTAGACTCAGAAGAATGACCAGTGATGTTTGGTTGGGCACTGTTAATTACTGACTTAATGAGCCTTGTAGGGTGCACACCAATCCCTCTACGTAAGTGTGTAGGTAGCTGCTGCTGATCCCTGCTTGGATTGTGTCTGGGGGCATGAAGAGGTGCAAACTGCAGGGAACAGTGACTTTGGGCAGTAAATCAAACTTTGTCATGGACAATGAAAACAGGCAACAAACTTCTCTCTACCTTTTTTATATTCCTTAATCTCGTTGTTGCTGAGCCCTTTCTGCAGTATGCTTGAGTGCAAAAGCAAGGCATTAATAGAAGACTAAAAAATAGGTAGTAAAGCATAAGTGGCATAACCAGGGAAATAAATTGAGGGAGATCCCAAGGAATACCTGGGTTCATTCAATTAAAGAAAAAGCAGGGAAAAGATGGCTTTGTTCAAAAATAGGTTTGCAAGGATTTAAATTTTTATAGAAAAACATGGAAAGATAGTGCACAGACACAGGTAAAATGAAATCATTTAGACGTCTGGCTGTTTTGTATGAACCAGAGTTTTGGAAACACAGTAGACACAGTAAAATGTCTTTTCTTTAGAAATTCCAGCACTTACATAGCCACTACTTGCACTGTTTTTCTCATAATTTTATCTCAAGATATTATCATTAAGTAAATTGCATATTTTCAACATGCTTCATAATAATGTAGCAACTTTTAAGCAAGTAGTAAGGAATGGGTTATAAAAAATGAGATACAAGTCATGCAGTCATTCTTCACCCAGTGTTGCTGGAGAAAATAAAAACAGTATAATTTTTAGCATTCATTTTTTCATCATTTCCTTTCTTATTGTAACCTACAATTTTAAAAACAGTCATGTTGACCTATGTAAGCAGAATATTTATAATATGCTCTTCAAGTGCTAAAGATGGGTTGCTTTTGTCTGTTCAAAGAAAAATAATATAGAAAGTAAATTTTACTTTCAAGTATGAGACAACAAGTTAATGCACCTTATATGTGGATATTCATCAGTTTCTCTTCTAGGTTTCAGTTTGGAGCCTGGGAAAATTAAGTTTTGTGACACTAAAGAGAAATTAAAACAAACAAACAAAATCTTAGTTTTTAAAGATAGTTCCATTATGATTATTTGAAATGTTTCACACAATAATGTATGATCTTGACTAATTTTGTGATTAAAATTTTGGAAAATATTTAAAAATACTTTGGGGTATTGACTCAACATGCATTTGACCTGTTGTTCAGACTAACAATACACATACTCACTAGGCTAAAGCTGTGAAAGCTGGCATCTTTCCTGCAGACAGTGGTCTGCCTAAAGCACAGCCACTTGCATTTTATTACACTGATATTTTCTGGCAATAAATCCTGAATTCAGCATTTTTAAATGCATCTTGTTAATTCCAGTTTCTGTGAACAACTCATAATAATCCAACACATAGAAAAAATGCTCACCTTGAGAACCTCTAATTCTGAAAGTTAGTAAAAGTTCCTTCTTCTGCATCTTTGCTGATTTTAAATGTTTTATTCACCTGCCATTACCTGTTTTTATACATAGAAATATTTCCCATTTTGTTCTCACTTATTTCATGGCTGTGAGTGGAAAAATTGCTGTTTAGTGAATCAAAGCATATCCAATACTGGAAGCCAGTTTGAGAACCATCTGCAATGAATTAGATTGTGTTGTGGGACAACACCCTGGGTATCCTGGTGGAGATTGAAAATGGCCTATGTGCACTCTACAGAATATCCCAATTGACTTTCTGTAGAAATGACAGCTCAAAAAAAGGGTTGCTGTGGTTCTCATGAATATCATTTTACAGAGCCATGAAAAGCAGCTGGACTGATGGGTTCTTCACAGTTCATTTGGGTAGGCAATGAGATGGTTGAGCTGACAACAAGTGATTCCACAAATCTTCCTCTTTTAAAGATTTGTGGCCATTTGCAGATATCCTTATTGGTCTGAAGAGACTGTCCACACTAATAAAGAATATGTTTAATTTATGCTTGATTTAGTACACAGTTCTGTGATCACTAATATAGAATTACCTGAAAGAACAGATTTGAGCTAATTCAGGAGCAGGTGTATGTGATCACTTCCAATTAGCAAGATCACGCAGTGGTGATATTTTTATTTGCTTGTTTGTTTTCTGCCTTGTACCCGGAGCATTGCACCTCCCATTGCCAGCCTGGACGGGCATTCAGCCTGCATCTTGCACGTCCCACACTACAGAGATTGCTAGTTCAGAAGCAACATGGTGTTTCTGGAGGCAGTTTCCACAGTGGGCTGTTGTTGAAGAGTAGCTGTAGCTTTCCAGGATCAGCTGCTTGCGACAGAGAATTTCCCTGTGGAAAGGCACTGGACCATTGTCAGCATTGCTGCTGTGCAAGGGCAGCATAGTGCTCAGGTTGCCCTTGAACAGCTGCAGTGGCAGTGGGCAGGTAGTACCATTGCTGCTCACAGCCACACAGTTGTCTGAAGCATCCATGGACCACATGCAGCTTTCATTTTCCTCTGGGACAGCACAGAGCGTGAGGTGATGTGTGGACACTGAGTTAATGAAGTCACAGCTGGTAGCACTGAGTTAGAAATTGGTACTGATGAAAGTTATCAAACCCCTCCCCTTGTTGCACAGGGTTTGTGAGAAGCAGCTCTTATCTGGGACTGAAAGTAGTTATCACTGGAGCGACTCTGAGCATCAAGAAGAAGGTTGCCTTGGTTACATGAAACCCAGAAACACCTAAATTTTTCTGTTGCATTACCTGTCAGCCTGGGCTTGGGAAGGTGACTGCTGCCTATGTAAGTTAGGAGGTGACAGCTGGAGCCCGTAAAGTTCTCTGCTTGCACTCTCTGTGGACATGGAGAATGTGTTGGAAGGCTATGCTACCTGTAAAGGCAACCTCATAGGGGTGATCTCTTAATTCTCTGTCTCCTGAAGTGGCACAATTTTCCACCATCAGGGATGTTGAGAGGATCTAGTGTGGATGATTTTACAGGTACTTTACTGTTGACAGCTGAGGCTGGCTGGTCTAGCAGGACATAAGGCACTCATGTCTTTCATATCTCCTGCCTGTGTGATGCTGTGCAGTAATGCCATGTACAAACCTGCAGCTGAGCCCACTTGGAGTAATGGAGCTGCTGATCATGCTCATCTTGAATGAGTCTCCTTACATGTTCTTGCACTTAGCAGCAGCTTAGCTGTTGCTGGGACCTCCGGCTTTGCCACCTCAGGGTGAGGTTTCCAAATGGCTGTGCAGCATGTCTCAAAGGCTGCTGGAGGCCGTCTGAACTACCCTTCCCTACCAGGCTCCTATTTTCAGGCTGTGTCCTTCACAAAAACTCAGAGAGCCAAAAGAGCAGATGGTGGCAGGGTAGGAGTGTAACAAGTGGAACTACAGCCAGTCCCTCCACCAGCTGCAGCTTGATCATTTCCTGTGAAATTTGTGAGGGTCACGTTGTCACGGACAACCTGACTAATTGTTTTCTGTTGAGTGGTTGACAGCTGTTTGCTGTAACTTGAAATCACGCATGTGTTGGACATGAGCAGTATATCAGCTTTTGTCTGACTTTCCTGTTCCCAGTTCTTGTTTCCCCATGAAGCTCTTTGTATCCTGCTCTTGGAGACAGGCCCTAGTGGCTTTGGAATCCCAGCTGTGCCATCCCATCCGTTGCAGCTCTGCAGCTCTTTGCCCCAGATTTTGGAATATTTGAAATTTAAACCCTGGACATCTCTGATGTCATTCAGCCCTTCTCTGAGAGCCCCCAAAGAATGGTCTCAGCTGGAAACAAAAGTAGAAAGTAATTGAAAAGCAAAGGCAAAAAGAAAATCAGATCTTGAACAGAACTGGACACAGGCTCTATTTCCACACACAGATGGAGTGTGGAGGATGGGCACTACGAGTTCTTGTCCTGGATCAAGCTGTAGGAAGCAGCTCATACAGTGTCTCCTGCTGGCAGTGCCTGCTCTGGTAGGAGTTTTTCCTTAGCAGCTGCTGAGCCTTGGGTAAGTTATCTGGTGTGGAAGTGCTTAGGATGAGATATGAAGCAGTCAGGAAGGCTAAGTCTGAGGTAGCAGGAAATTCTGAGGGAGTAGGAATTGCTGATGTTCTTTATGGTCGCTGTCAACCTATTCTGAGTCTATGATAGCACATGTGAGCTTTGTGACCTGGATCAACTCTTCAGGTGTCCTAGGATACTTTATTTAGTAACACTTTAGTAACTCTTTATGGTATCCCCCCATTTGCTGCCACAGGACTGTTGAGCTCACTGGCTACTATGAACACCCTGTTCTTACTGTTCTGTTTTTGGCCACAGTCATCCAAATTGGTTTAGCAGGTGAATACAAGTAATCCTTGTTCTTTCCTTGTCTAAGCAAGTCATGAAACTTTACGGAGGTTGTTTGAAAGTCTAGACCAGCAGCTTCTGCCCTGACTGGATCAGCTCAGCTGTTGGCAGCTTCCATGGGGTGCAGCCTGAGGGGTGGTTTCTGAGGAACACCAGCTGTATCTAAGGCTTGCATAGGTTTATGGCTTGACCTTAGTTAGCTTGGCTGTAAGTCAGTGATGGTGCTCTATTAGCAGGCTGTGAGAAGGCAAGGGTTAAGGAAATGATTTGCTGAGGCAAAGGCAAGGATTAAGGAAAAGATTTGGTGAAAACATGTGAGGCAAGGCAGGAATCTAGGGTAAGATCCATGACAAAGAAATCTGACTGGGTGTCCATTAGAGATAATCAACACAAGTAAAACTGCAAGCTTGCAGCTGACATCCAAGGATGGTTATCCTTGAACAGGGCAGAGACAACAGGGCATTTGGGCAGACTCTTGGAATAGTGCTAGCTGTCAAAGAGCCACTGAATGTATATTACAGCCATCTTAATTTAAAGCCAGTTTAAAGATCATTGATACAAATTTGAACCATCAAAATATTATACTGTATGTATCAGGGCAGTATTTTGTATTAGACAGCTACTACAATGTTGGGCCAGTAGTATTTTAAGTGAGGTTTGCTGTTGTATTGGACCACAGCCTTGGAGGCAAGGGTGGCACTATAAACACAACTCAAATGTCAAAAGCCACTTTAGACTGAGCTCTGGAGTGATTAGGCTATTATTGTAGATGGCATGCCTGTTAAGAGATATCAGATTATTTAAATTAATTTTCATCCATATGAAGTGAATTTACAAGCATAGGGACAATGTTTTTTCTGTGGTGCATGCTGTAACATTCAATTTTATTGAACAACTTCCATTAACAAGTTGAACCGTTCACACTACTAACACGAGGTTATTACTGCAACCTGAAATTAAGTTCTATACATGTGCCCACAGTGCTGCTGCTGAGGCAGCTCTCTTGCCCATAAAGAGTTAAATTTAAGCTTCCCAGTACTCAGAAGTAAGTCAAGCTTGCTCACAAAAAGAAACACAGACGTGCACTGTGTAGTCCCCAAACCAACAGAAAAGCATACATTGCATTAGGCATGCAAATTGCTTAAAGATAATTATGGTTAATTGGCTGTTTATGTCTCTATAACAGAATTTCCTCAGGTGCAGCTGTGAGTGGTCTTGTGAAATGTGAAGGCCCAGAGATAAATTGAATGAACCTAATCTTTAATGTTCTTAACTAAAATATGATACACAGTAGATTCTAATCTAATTTCAATTTCTACATAAATTATCATAGAAAGAGTTTTTCCAGTTTTACTTTTGTGCTAAATAAAGATGGTGAAAGTAAACAGAAAAATTTCATTATTTTGGTCTCAAAAAAAAGAAAGATAATATATCTTTTCCAAGTCTTTCACCTCCCAGGAAGGCTACTAAATAGGGAACTACAAAGAGAACTACAAAACCATCCAGAAGATGTATAACTACTAAGGGCCTCCCAGCACCTCAGATACTGTCACCAAAAGAGCTCAGTAGGATTCATAGAATCATAGAATCACAGAATGGTTGGGGTTGAAAAAGACCAGGCAGGGATGCTTTTCACTAGAACAGGTTGCTCAGAGCTCCATCCAGCCTGGGGTGGGACTTCCAGGGATGGGGCTCCCACAACTTCTGTGTGCAGCCTGTTCCAGTGCCTCACCACCCCCACAGAAAAGAATTTCTTCCTGATGTCTAAGCTAAACATGGTCTTCTTCAGTTGGTCATTCCCCCTTGTCCTTGTCACTTTTTGCTCTTGCAAAAAGATCCTTCATCTCCTCTCCATCTTTCTTGCAGGCTGCCTTCAGGTACTGAAAGGTCACAATTAGGTCACCCCCAAGCCTTTTCTTTCCCAGGCTAAACAAACTCAATTCTCCCAGCCTTTCCTCATAGGAGAGGTGCTCCATCCCTCTAATCGTCTTGGTGGGCTCCTCTGGACTTGCTCCAACAGGCCCATGTCCTTCCTTTGGTAGGACCCCAGAGCTGGATGCAGCACTGCAGGTGGGGTCTCTCCAGGGCAGAGCAGAGGGGCAAAATTCCCTCCCTTGCCCTGCTGGCTGCACTGCTTAGGATGCAGCCCAGGACACGTTTGGCTTTCTGGGCTGTGAGTGCCCATGTCTGGGTCATGTCCAGCCTCTCACCCACCAGCACCCCCAAGTCCTTCTCGCAGAGCTGCTCTGGATCTGTTCATCCCCCAGACTGTGTTGAGACGGGGGATTGCCCTGATCAAGGTACTGCACCTTACACTTGGTCTTATTAAACCTCATTAAAATGAGATTCCCATACTTGAGATTGTCCAGGTCCCCCTGCATGGCATCCCATCCTTCAGGTGTGACAATTGCACCGCTCAGCTCGGTGTCACCTGCAAATTTGCTGAGTGTACTCTCAAGCCCTTTGTCTATGTCATCAATGAAGCCATTAAATAAAACTGGTCCCAATACAGACCTCATTTGTCACTGATGTCCATTGGCACTCCGAGCCATTGACCACTACTCTCTGGATGCAACTGTCCTTTTGATTTCTTATCCAGTTAATCAAATCTGTCTCTCTCCAAATTAAAGAGAAGGATGTTGTGGATGCCAACAGCTTTACAGCAGTCCAGATAAATGACATCTGTAATCCTTCCCTTGTCCACTGATGTAGTCACTCCATCATAGAAGGTCACAAGGTTGGTCAGGCAGGACTTGCTCTTGGTGAAATTCCATCCCTTATTGATAACATTATTATTTCAATACAGGTCACAGTTTTGGAAAATTATTGACATCTACCTAGATGATTAATCAAATAGATTAGTTAGGAAGATTTTTTAAAATGGAAAAAAATACCCACAGCAGAGGTAGATGATTCATAATTCGCAGGTATTGCTGAAAATGTGAAATGTCTAATTGGCCGAGTAATACACTAAATGTTTCCCCTAAAAAGGCAAATGTGCACACATTTTAAATCATGGGGGCTGTTTTCCCACTGCTTGGTGACATTACTCCAATGTTGCTCTGCTTTGCCATCATCTCTGCATGAATGTAGTGCATTGTCAGGGACTGACATTACCCAGCCTCCAAAGAACCTGCCTGCCCTGATGTGTCAAATCAATGTCTGCCAGCTGCAGTAACAGGCTCATTGAGCAACAGCCAGTTGATCTGTCAAGCTCATGATCAGAGGAAAGGTTCACAGCAGTCCCAAAGCAGTAGAACACATTTCTATCAGTGACAGCTACAACCCTGACGGCCGTTCTGAGCAAAAACTGTCACGTGACTCTTTTGTGAGCGGCTTCCAGAAGATGAGGATTCTTCAAAACAAATGGGAATTGTGGCTGCACAGCAAGTTCATGGGCATGCCTTCTGTGATAAAGAAAATAAAGAAATCTGAACCTGGGAAGCACTATCTGCCACTCCTACATCTCTATCTAAGGGCTGTTTGTCTTAGGGTTGAATGTTTGTGAGAGAACAAGTCTAGAGCAAAAACCAGTATCACTCACCTTTCTGGGCAATTATCTTATGTGAATAACCTCCTGCTTCACATTCTCCATAGTTTATGCATACTACTGCAAAATTAGTTAGACTTTTAGTTAGCCATTTTTGAGAGAAAAACACATCAACACTAACTTGTAAAATGAATCAGTGGTACAACAAGTCTCTCAAATGAAACCTTTTTGAAAAAAATTCTTGAGATGCTCTAGTAATCTAGTAAAAGAGCTACTACAGAGCACAGCCAGAACTATGTGGCCAGAAATATGGACTTTTCTCATGCTATTTTTTTGCCTTCCTACCTTCTATTTTCTTTTGCATGTGGTATCCTAATTGCTCTGGGCTTTGCTCTTTGAAAGTTTCCCTCCTTGTTCTCTTTATTCTCCTACTTTTTCTCCTACCCTGTTGTCTTTCACCTCTTCCTCATCAGTGATGAATTTGCAGACTGGAGCTGGTTCAGCAGAGGGCCACAAAGATGGTTAGAGAACTGCATGAGATGATACATGAGGAAAAGCTGACACCTGTGTTCATCATGGAGAGGAAGTGGCTGGCTAAAAGTCTAATTTTAGTCTTCAGGTACTTGAAGATGTGTTATAGAGAAGAAGGTGCCAGATTTTTGGATGTGCAGAATGAAATGCTAAGATGCAATGGCCAAAGTTATAGCTGTAAAAATTCCAGATGGATCTAAGGAAGAGTATTTTCTTCATGAGAGTGGTTAAACCAGCAAATGCCCAGAGAGCCTGTAGGATCTCCATCCATGGAGACACTTAGAACTCCTAGACAGGGCCCTCGTCAACCTGATGCAGCCTTGAAGATAGCCCCAATTAGAGTGGGAAGTCGAACATTTAGTGTCTTGGGTCTGCTAATCTCTGTTTCCTTAAGGCTTCCTTCTCAAATAAGCTGCTCTTCAATCACCCCAGTCAAGCCTTTTGCCCTACCTGGTCAGCCATCAGCAACTCTGGCTCCCAAGTGACACCATACTTTTTGTTCATGTGCACACCTTCCACTCCACAATTTTTCATCATGCTCTCCCACGCCTGGTTGTCTCTGAACTGGAAGGAGTTGCTTTAGCTCTTTGCGGATCTGCAGATAGTGGCCAGAAGAAATCTATTGAACAAGAAAGCTGCTGAAAGAGTCACACCCAACTTGGTGCCCATGAGGCTGAGCCTACCCGTCAAAATTGCACCCTGATGGTGTATCCAGTGTCTGCATAGGACAGCACTTCCACTATGTGCAGCTATTTCCCTGCTTGATATTTAAAAGCCAGATTTAGAAATATAGCTTTTGTATAAAATTTAATGTAATGACAAGAATAGCAAAATCCTGGTGAAAAAACACAAAAACAACAGAGATATTAAGACACATTTGCCCCAAGTATGAGGCTAAGTGTATGAAGAAAAGATAAAATTACAATAATTGCAATAATGCAATTATAATTATATAATTATGATAAATATTGTAATTGCATATAAACAAAAATCCAAGTAGCAAATATCTGAGAACTTCAAGGTGACTGCAGTCAGTAATATACTTTTTCTTGAAAGATAAGTTATGAATAGCAGTCTTGGCAAGAGTCTGGTTTTGACTACCAACAGCAGTATTAACTTGCTTTTATGGCATGTAGAGCAAAGTTAAGGCTGCTCACTAATTGTAAACACATAAAGCAACCTTGCACGCTGGTATTTCCTGAAAGAATTGGCCCAGAATACAAACTGCTTAGAATGAGAAGATTGGATTTGATGATCTCAGAGGTCTTTTCCAACCTAATTGACTCTGTGATAAAAATATTTAATTTTGGCACTTAGAAACATCATTGAAATGACAGATCCCTCCGGCACGGCAGATAAAGCCTTCAAGGACTAAGCAGCCCATTTACTTTTGATCTCGTGGCTTCCCCCTTATCTGCACAGGGGAGACTACAAATGAAGATAAACAGGAACCAGCATGGACCACTTCTTTAAAAAGAGAAGCAGTAAAAATCTCTGTGAGGGAGTCCCGTGGGATTCCCACTGCTCAAAGAAACTGCCAGCTTGCATGAGACAGAGGAAAGAGGAACTTGGTAGTGTAGAGGACTTCTCCACTGAACAGCCACACTTCAGCGGCATGTGCCAGGAGGGAGCTGACAAGGAGATCCTTTTGGACCTTCACATGGGAAGTGTGTGAATGTGAGGAGGCCTGGGGGGAACAACAGCCCCCAGCCAATGGGGCAGAACTTCAGCCAGGATTCCAGGACTGCTTTCCTGGGCATTGCACTTGTGAGGCTCTTGGGAAGAAAGGGTTAAAACAGGAATATTGATGAGGAGGGAATTCTTTTGCTCAAAGAGACCTTGAAGCTGGGAACACTAGAAGTGTTGGTGTGGGAAAACACTATTTCTTATGCCTCCTGTTGCTGGTCCTCTGCCTGTTTTGGGAAGAATTCCTGTCAGAGACACGCAGACATTTTTTGTCCTAGCGGGGCAGGCAGCGAGCCCCCCTGCCCTGCTGCCAGCTAGGATGAACTTAGACAAACAGAGTCTGTGTCCCTGCGTCTCTGTGGCCAGGCCTTGTCAGCGAGGTCATGAAATAAATCCACTCTTTGCGTTTTGGCTGTGGTTTGAGGGCTGTTCTGTTACCTTTATGTGTGAATTCACAGAGAGGGGGAGTGTGTCAGCCACAGTGGACTGTGGCAGGATGTGAAGGCAAAGAGACGCAGAGGCAGATGTTTGTGAGGCACGAAGATGTCTGTAGGAGAGTCTGCTTGTTCTTGTTCAGCCGACTGGGTGGGTGAAGGCAAGGCTATGCCTCAGCTCAGCTCCAAGGTGGTCAGGAAGCACCTGCCCAGGACCACCACACTGCGCACCTGCCTCTGACAGCAGCTGTGTACAGCACTCTGAGGCTGAGTGCAGCAGCCAGGATCAAACTCCTGTGCAGAGCAGTCATGCAGCACCTGCCAGAGCCTCAGGAGCCCCAGGCACAGGCCACGGCTTCTGGGAGGCCACACCCTGTCACCTCCTGGGACACCCCTGCTCTGCAGCTGCAGCCTCCATCACCCAGACTTCCAGCCCCAGGAGACTGGGGCAGAGCCAAGCCCTGAAAGGGGAGCTTCCTTTGTTCCTTTATCATTCTCTTGCATTGCCTGAAAACAAAACCATGAACCTTGACGATGGTTTGTGCCACACTAAAGGAAAGGGACAGTGTGACCTCCATATAAGCCATCCACCTGTTCTGTGACAGAGATGCATTTTGTCCAGACAAAGCAGGCTAGGTAGAGACAGTGGGTGGAGAATTATGCACTCCTCATATAAAAACAAGTATTTCACCTTTGAACATGCTGCTGCACATGCTTTGTGTTATGCTTTTTGACATCAGCCAGTAGTGGGTTACATTGAAGCAGGCTTTACAAAAATAAATTTAAAAAAGGATAAATATATATGTAAAAACCTAACCTTCCCAGCTCCACTGTTTATTTCCCATGATGATTTAAACAATTTTTTTTTCAGTTAACTACTCAGAAAAGAGTATTTTTGTGAATTGGTTCAACTGTGTCAGTCATCAAAGATAAAGGAAACAAGTACAGCTTTACACTGGTGTATTAGGTGTGCTCTGAAGTACAAAGAGCAGTAAAGGATTACAGTGATTACACTAGACTAGGTGATAAGAACATAATAGAAAAGTGATACCACAATCACCAACAACAAACACTGAAAGCAGGTTAGTGGGTAAACTATATATAGAGTTCCCAGCTATTACAGAAATACAAATACTATCTGGGACAAAGGAACACTTTTTTTCCTGTGGCCTTTTTCATAGCGTATTTTACTAAGCTGGTTAAATCAAAGGCTTTAGAAAACAATAGTGTGAGAACAATTAGAAGAGGAAGATATGGTTCGGGTAATACTTGAAGAAAAGCTGAAAAAGCCTAAATTATTCAGGAAGGCTATTGCAAATAAAAGAGAGAAAAAGAAAAGGCTCTATACTAGAAGTATTGAACAGCCTCAAGAGAAGTTGCAGAGCCTGAAGCTGGATGAAAGAAGAGCAGGGGTTAAGAGGGCCAGGAAGAAATGGATAATAACCTTCAACTTTTGGTTAAGCCTAGAAAGTAGTGTTTAGAATGGTTCCTGGAATTAATAGGCTAAAACTTTTTCACCCACACCAATATTAGTTACTGTAATTGGACTCTGAGGTTTGAAGCTGGGGCTTTTTGAGGATAAGTAAACATATATAAATGTTAAACTAGAGACAGCCCCTGCCCTAAAGACTTCCAGTCTAGACTTAAGGCATGAATCTGATGTGGAAAGCAGGTAGGGAGTGGAAGGTGTTTTGTTGACAAAACTGTTGTGAAATACATGGCACTGGAAGAGGAAAAGAATCAGTGATTGAAAAATGGGGAGAAAAAGCTTGCCAATACAAAGAACAAAATACCTGCTGCCAGCATACCTGTGACCAGATCAGGAAAATACTCAAAGAATGAGGGAGTGGGAGAAGTCCGGATGAGAGGTGTGTAAAAGAACTATGGGGAACTTCTCACCTTGAAGAAAATGGTGACGTAAATATCAAATGGAGGCAAGGAGCCTTATCTTTATTATTCTGCCTGCTGAAGCTCTGTGTATATGGGAGGGAGGGGAAGAACAGTGCCACAATTAGACATACATGATAGCAGTTAGACCTTGATATTTCTTCATTTCAATGTCAGATCATGAAGTTATGAGACTAATTTATTGACAGATTTGGTTCCTGGTAATTATTAGTGGGGTTAATTGAAATCATGGCCACAACAGAAGACCACCTTGCTAGGTGATGTATGAACACAGTAAAGCATTTCCTGACATGATGTAAAGGGAATATATAATAAAAGACAATTCAAAATTAAATAAAACCCTTTTAAATACATGACTATTCCCGTTTCATCAGCTTCTAAGTGTCATAGTAGTGACAAGTTTGGAAAAGGGATTTGAGGAGGGAGATAAATTTCAGGAGATTCCAGTTATTTCATGTGAAGTCATGCCTCCAAAATTCTGCCAAGAACTATTACAGAAAGTTGTGCTTTATTGATTTGTTCTCTCTCCACTAATTCCCTCTCACTTGAACTGTCAACATAAAGCTGTCTGTTTAATTTTTGGTGATTATATATGTATACTCACACATATGCAAACTGTCTCTCAGGCTTACTCTAAGATTTCCAACTAGATGTTTATCTTCCTTGGATCAGATTTTTTTTTCACTGTCTTTGCATAAGATCAGATTGGCTTTTTATAGATCTAAAGTTCAAAGTTCTGTTTGTACTTGCATATAGCGTAGAAAGAAGTATTTTATTTTGCCTGATATTCAGCTTTTCCTTCTGTCTCTTTAAATACGCCAACTCTGTGACCAGAATTATGGTGTCCTGATTTATTGCTTTCTTTTGTTGGGAGCAGCATTTGTTTGACTTCAGTTACATCACCTTTACTGATATTCTGGCCATCTGTATCCCTTTTCCTGGCATCCAAAAGAAATGAGTGAAATCTCTTATAAATTCTTCTACTGGGCATGCAAGACCTAAATATCAGTTGGGGTTGATTAGTCTTGAGTTTGGGTGACAGAAAGGACTGGTGGCACAGAAATACCCCTTCCAGGTCTTTTCCAGAAGAGCTTCAGTGAAGAAACTCCTCCATGAGGCAAAAGGCTCAGGAAAACAACATCAGGTTCTCTAAACCCTCTCAGGAGGCTTTGCCTTTGAATTACCTGCTGCTGGCCAGGAGCAGACCACAATCCATCTGTATATCCCAGCACCAGCGTAGGTAGTAACCCCAGAGGTGACTGACTTCTCTCTCCTGATGTGGGAGAGAATCCAAGCAAAGAAGAGCACCTAGATAGGACTCTACTGCCACTTTCTTTCTTACTTTGCTATTTATGTTGCAGGGAAAAAAAGGGAGAAGTTAAAGAAACTGCCCAACGGTCACAGGATGTCCTGTTGCATTTATCTGGCAATGCAGGCGAATGACTCACCCAAAATATTTGATGATCGGAAACTATTATGTTTTTCTTTCTTTTTCACATTTCTTCCTGGAAATATCAAGTATTCAAACTCTGAAACATGGTTAAAGCTATGGTTAAGCGGTATCTTAAAGCTATATGAATTCAAGGCAAGAATAAGAAAACTTTGAAGCATATCATAGTCCAGAGAAAGTCACATGATATGAATTTGCTTGCTCATCTCTGAAAGCTGTGCTACAAGAGATCAAATGGTATTGTCCCAATCATTGGCAAAAGTCCTGCTCAGAGCACATCCTTTGACACAGGTTCTAGACTGAACTTGATTCTTTTTTTTAATTTAAAAATGCCCCTGAATGGTTATCACGCCAGCCCCAGCTTAGAGCAGCATTAACAGCCTTATGCTGTCCTGAGTTGGTGTTTTATGGAACCCAGAACAAGGCTGCTCACCTGTGAGTGTCCAGGCTGTAATTGCTGGCACATAGTCTGTGCATAGCTGTGGGGACAAATGGTGTCTGCTTCCTCCCTTTGTCATATCTCCTCTGGCCCAGCCTGAATCCCTCTCCCTGCTCCGAGGGACATATAAAGTAAACAGAGATTGGTTATAAAGCCTGGCTGAGTACTGTCCTGTACATACTTGTACTGAGAAGCAACCTGTCCAAAACAAACCAGGAAGGGAAATACAATTATCCTCATTTCATACAGAAAAAGTGGAGGAACTGTTAGGTCAGCTTCCCCAAAGTCACGTGGGAAGTCTGTGAGAATGGAAACTACTTCCAAAGAGTGTGTGTGTGTAATAGCATGGGCATACAACATTTTTGGAGAAGAAGAGCACTCAAGGCCTTCATTAAAGCTACAGAGAGAACATGCCATGTGTGAATTGTGAGAATATCCAATGCACATTACTGTAGGCTGACTGTCAGCACACGCTTTTGGATCAGTAAAGGAGAAAAAGAAATCATAAAGGTGGTTGAGTGGGGGTGAATGTAAAGACTGCTACAGGATATTTCATGAAGAACCAAATTTTTGTGTGGTCACGTCTAAAAGGCAGCTAAGAAACATTGGGAATGATAACCCATGAAGGGTGAATAAAAGGTCAGAATTACCATCAGGTGATTTTATTTACCTTCAGAATTTAAGACTGGCTTCATATTTACTCAGCAATCACAAAGTGAGACACTTACATGTGATTTTTTTTCATTGCATTAATGAAGTCAAGGTTATCATGTGGTTCCTTGATTACCATCAGCTGGGGAATTAAGAAGACTTCAGATCCCATGACATTCACAAGGCTGTGAGAGTTGATAGGACTGGCTCTAAGCACACAGGTCTATCTCTTCATAATATGCTTACTTTTAGTACTGAGCACTCAGTTATTTCTGGGTAAATTTTCTACCTCTCTCTTTGACTATAAGAAGGATTTTCTCTGTGCTATTCAATAGCGATACAGATAGGAAATGCCAGTTCCTGTCCCAGGGACAGGCAGAAGAAGAACAATTTAAGCATCTCACTGGTTTGGCCAGGCTCCGAGAACTGCTCTGACTTTCATCTCAGAGTTTTGGACTCCAGTACCATTTACATAGAAGTTATTGTTTTATAAAAATCCACTGTGTTATGCAAAGCAAGGCATAACTAAAGGCAATCTAAGAATATCATAAAGACTCACAAAGTCCCTGTCTTAAAAAGTCCTTTTATGGGCCTTTTCCAAAATAATAGCTCCCTCAGGCTCAAATGTCTCATGCCCAAGTAAAGATTTTGTTTAATTCTTAACGAAGTTGATGTGTCTGCTAGATTGTTTCCCATGGATCAGTCTGTTCGCAAACACAAAACATACCAGCATCCAGCTGGGTGTTACTGCTGCCAATTTCAAGACAATAAATGGTTCAGTAGTGAGCAAAATTCAAAACTTTTATTCCACAGAGCAATAAAAGCAGTAGTCATTGCCTACTGACACACTGCCAGAATAAATATTACCTACTGTACAAGTTTCCATTCAGATCTTTCATCAGGTCAAAGCACAATCACAGACATTATCAAGCTTTATTCTGCATTAAAAGAGTTTTCATGAATGATTGAAAAACTTTTAAATTGCATTTTCAAACATACTACTCATTGAATCTTAATGACCTAAAATCTCCCTTAACAGCAGTGTGTAATGGGTTGGTAATGTCCTCCTGAAGACAGGGGGTTTATTTTGGGATGCAGCCTTCAAGGAAGGCTTAAACAGCTTCTTTGGCATTTCTGGCACCCCAAGACATGTGTTCTCAGCACATAAAAAAACAAGGAAAAGTGTCTGAGTTCATCACATCAACAATGTGGCCCCTAGCAGAAGCCAAGCCAGGAGCAGTGTTTTGAGCTCACTTGTATGATTTGGTTGTTGTTTCCTTTATTAATACATCCAACTACCTCAGAAAGGAGGATATATTGATTGTATGCAATAAGTGGACCATTGATAGGTTAGGCTAGGGAGTTGTTTCATAGTGTTGATAAAAATACTTGCTACAAATAGACCTGCTAGAAATCAAAGAAATGTCCTAGAAAACAGACAATTTGTATATTTTTTCCATTAAAATAAACCCACGCACCCACCCAAGGCTCTAACCTTGGCATGTTTGGCTCTTTCTGCATCTTTGGCAAAGCAACATACCAGTTCACAGCAGCTGGACCCCAGCTGGAGCGAGGTGTCCTGTGTGCCAACACACCCAGGCAGCCATTTCTCCCAGAGGGCCATTTCGCCTCTCCCCATGCCGCTGGTTCCATGGAGGATGTGTTTGCTATGTGAGCAATTTAAGCTATTGCACAGATAGAAAACCCTCCTTCGGTGATGAGAAAAAGAGCGGCTTTGTAATGGCACTTGGAAGGCACTTGGTTGATGGCAAACCTAAGGTATGAAGTGAGCATCATAAAGGATATCCACCTGCAGCTCCTTTATGTTCACACTATAAGAAAATGAGCTGAGATGCCTCATCTGGCAATAGGAGAGCAGCAAGCTTCTGGGTGAGAAAGTAATCATGGAAGACGTGCAAGTATAGTCCAGTGAGGAGCAAAAGAGTTCACCTGAATAAATAGAACTGGTTATGCCACAGTTTCTGGGCTCTACTTAACTTCCAATCATTAAAAAGGCAGATTTAGATTTTCTCTGAGAAAATAATATTCTGCAGACAGGAGGTGGACCATAAAATGCATACAGTCTCCTAAACAAGACTTTAAAAAAATTTCAGCCACTTCTATTAGTTAACCTAGTCCCTTTTCCCCACTTTAATGCAAGTCCTTGTGGACCATCTTACAATGTTTAATATTGTCTGGATATATATTTTTTTTTTCCTTTCTTTGGTTTCTTCTTCCTTTGCAATGCCCCTTTAGAGCTCTCTCCTGTGAAATACCATAACATTTTCAGGAAAACATTTTTTCTCGTATAACAACCCATATTAAGCTTTACTACCCGCAGTAGTGCCACACTATCAAATCTGCCCCTCTCTTTGCTCTGATTGACTTGCTCTGATACTTTGCTTCTTTTTAGGCCAGAAAGCAGATATATATTTTTAAGGCAGTTTTTGAAAGCAAGATTTTCTCAGCTCTACCCACTGCTCACCAGCTTTGTTTTCAGCTAGATGGGCATGCACGGCATTTTTAGGCTACTCCAGACTGTAGCCTGGCAATGGTCAGCAGTGTCCCCTCCCAGGGCTGGGAAATGCATGCACAACTGGGAGGAAACACAAGAGTGGCCCAGGAGAGGATAATATGGGAGATGTTCACTCAGGAAGCTTCAAAGAAATGTGCTCTACAGCAACATGCCATGGGATGGGTATTGCTTAGGGATTGCACTTTTATTTCAGACAAAAATATTCATTCTTTTGTGGGATACATCATTTGATGGGAGGGAAATTCTAAAGAAATAACGGAAACGAGCCATGGAAAAGCCAGAGGTAGGAAAGATGGTCTTTGGGACATTGAGAGTTAAAATTTTAATGTTGTAATTTATTTATGGAAAAGAGCTAAGGGCTTTGTGTATATGGTAACCAATCCCAGCTCTTGGAGCCATCGAGGTGGCAGAATCAAACTCAGGACTCTAATTAGTGTAACTGAAGAATGAGTATACTTATTATCTGATATAAAGCAATTTTAGAAACTCCCACAGTGTAGAAATAACAGTAATAGCAGTAATTGAAAACATGAACTGACAAGTAACTAACAACCCATTATATCATGGCAGCGTGGAAGCACCTCATACCTTTACAAAGCACCTTTCTGCCAATCTCTGACACATACACTCACCCCAGCGTGGTCTCAAGAGCTGCTGCACAGAATATGTTAAAATATGTCACAGACCGACACCCAAATCGTGGCGTTTCTGCTTGGTCTTTTTGTTTCTGGCATAAAGTGGAACTCAGAAAAACTTATCAGTAGCTGGCTTCAAAAACACTTACCAGTTTGTCTAAACAGGTTTTTTTCTGGTGTGAATGAAATCAGCTATTCTGAGCTATCTGTCTTTGCTTGGATCAAGACAGATGTCTCAGGCTTCTCTTATTGGGGCTTGTATGAGATAAGAAGAAAACTAAAGCACATGTGAAGCTAACAGACTGACCCATGTTGTCACACACAACAATGATTCAGTGTGTTGCACAGAGGCTCGTTGCTTAAGCTGGAGGTCTCAGGTAAGGGCCCTCTCCCCAGGGAGCTGCAGCTCATCCTTGCCCACCTGTGTGCTGAGCTGAGGCAGGCCAGGCAGAGAAGGAGGACACAGGCACGAGTCCCATGTTGCTTTCTATTTCCTCAGCCTGCCTTGAGAGGAAAAAGAAGACAAAAAGTTTTGTAAAGAAACAAAAAACTTAGTTAAATACAGACTGGATGCTGTAGAGAAAAACAAAACAAAACAAAACAAAACAAAGCAAAACAAACCCCTTTATTTTCTTCCAGCCATTCTTGTCTTCACTTCATGGAATTCCATTTCTGGGAGTAGTAGTATGATGCAACTGAGAAAACAGTTACATAAAAATTCCCCCTCCCTATTCCACATTGGCATTCAGCTGCTCTAGGATACCTTATCCTGTGGCTGCCAGGGAGAGTGACTAGCACAGGAGGCTGGGAATGGAAAAGGGAACATATTTGCATTCCTTGCGCTTTCTCATTTTGGAGTGTTAGTCTGTCTAGTGCATAGACAGGTTTATAGAGAGAGAAATGCTGCAGATTATAATCCAGACTCTAATTAGCCCCAGAACTAATGAGCTGTCAGTCAGTTTGTCTTCCTACAGTCGTTCTGTGTGCCCTGCACCAAGATCAGCTCAGCCACATCTAGGCTTGCCATTTCCTCCAGATTTGTGCAACCTTAGAAGATGAGATCAATCCGGACTGTCGTCCTGATTTTTCAGTTTCTCACAGGAGTCTGGGGCCTGACTTTGTCAGTGTTCCCCGAGCTCTGCCCGGGGCTGTGATTTGCACGTTTCCATCTGTGGACAGCCCCGGCGTGCTCACTGCCACGCACGATGCGGTCACGCCGTGCTCTCTCCTTGCGCCTTCCCGGATGTCTGCCATCTGGCAGGCCCCGCTCCCATTTGCAGTGCTCTCCCAAGAGGGTGACGGATTTGCTTGCCACCAGGCACACAAACACACACATTGTACGGGGCTGGCTGTGTGCCCTGCTCCTCCCAGCTGAGCGCAGCCCACCCACTCTGTATGGCTCAACCTGGATGCATAACCAGCTCAGGATGCAAAAATAATTAGTTCTTATTTAGAAACAATCTTGCCCTACTTGCTACTACGTCATTAATTGCTACGAGTTGCATCACATATTTTCGAAGTTACACCCAGTAGCTCCACTTCTACCTTGCAGCTCCAGAGCTGTGTTGTCCCAAGCATCCAAGGGCGTAAGGATGGCCAGCATCCATGGGCATTTGGGGCATCACAAGATGGAGACAAATGGGAAAGAGGGGGAGGCAGGGTGTGAGATAACCTATCTAGATAACTGTGGTGTTTACATAGCAGCATCTGGTATTTTAGGAAAACCCATGGTAGATATATAATTAACAGAATAATATTTATTAGCAAATTAATCTCTGAGCCAACTTCTGCAGCTCTCACATGAGGTGAGATAGATTTAGTCCATAGAAAATGCCATGGAAAGGAAAGGAAATAATTATAATTTTGTAGGCAGCCAGGATTTGGGTGTTCCCTGTCCTGGGCTGTGCCAGCATTACTCCAGTTCCCCGTTGCCTTTTGCTGCTTCAAACCAGCCCTCACAGCTTGGAGCAGGATGCCCTGCATTCACAAGGACCTTGCCTGCAGCTGGTGGCCTCTGCTTGCACAGTCCCATCTGGGACTGCTGTTCCCTAGGGAATGAGATACTGGTAGCTTGCCAGGCATCCTGACATTAGCCGCCTCAAACTGAAAAAATATTTTAAGTGAAAGAAAATGAAATTATATTGATATGCAGAATAGAAGTATTCAGTTGCTGCCTGGAGAGACAGACAGACACCGAAATATGGCGAAGGAAAAATAGCTAGCAGTGATTTTCTTCTTTTTTTAAGATGAAGTTGGCCCTCCAGTTCTCCCGGATAGAAAGTGTCAGGATACTGAGCTGGGTGGGGCTCAGTCACCCGTAAGGCACTGAATTAAGGCACCGTGCAGGCACCTGTTATCTCCAGTGTCTCCAGGCTATTAGTTTAATTTGGATCACAAACACATTTTTAAAACAGGTTGCCCCCCTTACTGTTGCTCCCATTGCAGCACAGCCCCTGGAGTGTGCAATCTGGATTCCTGCCAGGAGAAGCTTAGTCAGGTCACCCCAACCATCAACGCGCGTGCGACCCACAGGACCGAGTTACAGCTGGGCTGTGACGAAACCACAGCGATGTGTGGCTGCATAGGTCTCTGCACTGGCTGTTCTCCTCTGCAGGCTCCCTTCCCAGGGTACTGCGTGACTTGCTTATATGGAGCTAGCTGTAGTGACTTCTCTGGCATGGCTGGACACTGATTTTGGGATTGGAATCTGTGTTGCCCTCATAGGAAGGCAATATGACAGAGAAAAGAGAAATTCCCTCTGTCCTTGGCTACGAGGAAGGAATTTGGGGCTCACGCCACCCATGGTACCAAGTCAACATTCAGCTAGAATAACCAGGTATCAGCAAGAAGCCGTGACTCCAAAACTTCTTAGACATTTCTTACTTACTGCACTATTGTTAACTCACAGCTCTTTTGTGTTAACCTCCCAGGCTCTTGGCAAATCCGTAGTGCAAGCAGCAAACTGCAGCATTGCTATTTTCTCTTATGGTCAGAACACCAAGTTCTCACACCCCAGAAGGCAAGTGCTCTCACCTAAGGCCCAGACACATTTTGACCTGTTTTTAATGAAGATCTAACTAGGAAAGGAGAGTGTAGATGCTAGCCTGCCTAGTTGGGGGCTGGCCACTGGTTCCACTGCCTCTGTCCCCTGGCTTTCTTAGGAGACCCGCGAGGAGCTTGAAGTGTTTCAGATGCTGTAAAGAGGGCACCTGGTACCACCCTGCTGCCTGTTCTGGTCATATTGGCCAGTTATTCTTTACCCCCAGCATGGGACACCTGGCTCCCAAGCCTACCAGTTGAAGCATCTGTATCATTTTTCTTTAAAATGCAGTTTTCCTGGTATGCTACCGGGATTGAGAGTCCTGCTGTGGCCAGCACGGAGCAGCTTGTGTGCTTACTTCCTCAGCAATAAGCTGTGGAAATTGATAGTGCTGGTGGGGATCCTAGCATTGCCACTCAGCATGTGGTCTCAAAAACATGACTTGATAGCTGTCACCAAGGTCATCTGATTCCCTTTCTTGAGTAAATGAAAAATAAAGATCCCTTCACAGCCCAAAAGGCAATCCAAAACTCCTATTACAGACAAAGGGGGGAAAGGAAGGGGCAGTGTTTGCTTAACACAACCTGGACAGCAGGAATTTGATCTTTTCTTAATCCTGCTTTATCTAAGTTACTGCAAATTGCCATGGATTTTTGCCACTCCTCTTTGCTGACGATGGTCCTGCAGCAGGGCAGCAGCATCTTTAGTACAAGCAAAAGCTGTGCAGTAATCCAGGCCTGCTCCCAGGCTATCCCTCAAGCACCTGCAGTAGCCCAAGCACGACAATCTGCTGCTTCTTTCTCTCTTAAAATCCATGAACTTTTTGCAGGACCAGATAAACTGATCTGTAAATTCTGGCTCTTTTTTTTTCTTACCCAAACAGGTGACTGCCAAGATGGGACCCACTGCTCCCTGGAATTTCTTCTCCAGTTTTCTCAGGTCCCTAATCCCTGTCACTTATCATGTCTGTCAACATGCTCTGAGCTGGCCAGATACTCATGTTCATAGCTGTCAAACAGCTGCTCTTTGCTGGTTCCTTCTCCGGACTGACTTGAGATCATGAATCTTCTAGGGGTTTTTGCATCTTCTGTGCTGGCATAGCTCTTTTTTTCTTTCTTTCTCTCTTTTTTTCTTTTTTCCTTAGCTATCTGGACTGTTGATTTTACTAATTCAGTCGGATTGGATTCTTCTTGGCAGACCTTGATTCTGTAGCCTCTGCATCCATTTTTGAACTGCTTTCCTACTTGCAAAGCAACTAAATGATTTCTCCACTTTGAATTTTTAGAAAAAGTTACTATAATTTTGGATTAGGACATTCTTCTCATTAACTGAAAAAATAAACATGCAAGAAGACAGACTGTTTCCAACTTCGACTTGTTTATACTGAATGCTTTGATCTTTAAACATAGCTGATATATCGGAGCAGCAGCAGGGACAAGCAGTGTGATCAGTCCAAAATGCTGAGAAATCATGTCAGCTGCTATCTCTATGCCTCAGGCCAAAACATGAGGTGAACCTGCCTACAAAGCAGTTTAAAATTAGTTACATTTTCGACATTCTTATCTGATTTCTGAACTATTGTAATGCATCTAGGTCTTGTTTTTATGTCAGCTGTTTTATTGGGATTTTGTTTCTTACTTTTTTTTAACTGCAAGGACTACAGATTTATTTTTAGATGAAGGTTGGGGGGTTTTTTCCAAACAATGCTCTTTACAAACTGCAGAAAAAAAAAATTAAAAGACTGCCAGTAAAGTTACAAAATTTGTCAGTAGGAAGCAAAAGTGGACACCAGCAGTGTGTCTTGTAGAAGCCACAACCCAGGCACTAGGGCATTCAGCTCTGCAGCCTGAACACAGCCCTGTGGGCCCTCTGCTCTGTCCTGATTCCAGTACTTGGCTCACACTTGAGCCATCAGGAGCACCTGCATGTTGGTGTCCCACTCTGCATTTCATGACACAAGGGCTGTTCTCAAACTTGACTCTACCAGCATCTCTTCCTATAAGGGTTAATGGATACCCTGGTGAGTAGTTTCTGTGTAAGGTCCTGAACTCCCACAAGGCTCATTATTCTTGTGAGAACCAGCCTTTTCCGTGTCACTAAACACTTCCTGGAGCGTGGTTTCTCCTGCAGGAGGAGCCCAGAGTTCCCCACACAGCTGCTTCCTGGGGGAACTCCAGCTTCTGTTTGGGGACCCCTTTCCAGAAGTACAGATATGAGCCTGAGCTACAGATAGCATTGCATCTGCTGGGAACCCCAAATGTTCTGACATCTGAGGGAAGCCCTTGGACAAGCTCAGCTGCAACCTGCACCCACGGAAAGCATTCCCGCACCAGCAGAGACGTTTGGCACAGGCAGGCCTCCACAGGTGACCCTCAGGGGTGATGGGCTCTTCCAGTTTGGAGTTCTCCTAAACAAAGCTGCCCGTGTTTAACCTTGCCAGGCAGACTTTCAGATTAAGTTCACGCATACCGGGAAAGCAGAGCGTACAATTTGCTCCCCTGTTTGACATAATCATAGGCTGTCCCGGTGCTTGGAACAATTTAATGAATACCTTAGGACAGGTTTTGCTGTCAGATCACAAAACTGCCTTTCACAAAAGCTCTTGCCACTGTTACCATCACTGTATCTGACACTGTGACAATGTGAAAGACCCCCAGAGATCTAGGTAGTAGTGCACTGATGAGATAAATGTGTTTGTTCAACCTGCATCAACCTGCGATAACTATGCAGTCCGTTCTTTAGCCATATTTTTAGGATAAAATGCTGGGGAAAAGCATTTCATTAGTCCCAAAACACTGAAGGTGCACTGTCAGCTCCTGTACTCGTGTTTACACAGTGCTAAAGCTCTGCTGCTGCCATTACACTCCTCTAATAAACCACAGGGGTTTCACAAGAAGGTTGAAGCACAAACTTGAGAAAAAGGAAGAAAGAGAATGAGCAAATGCACACAGAGAGACAGGAAGAATCGTGCTGTCATCAACCCAGACTGCCTTCAACAGCATTATTTTTTCCTCAGCAGTCTGAGAACCCAGAAACCCAGAGCAATGTTTTGGGTTTTCAGTAAAGCTGCTGGGGAAGCATCTTGAAACTTGCTCTGGTTTTGGAACTTTGCAAGGTGGCAGGCCAAGACCTCAGAGATGTGCGGAAAGCAAGAGCTCAGAAAACACATTTGCATGAGACTTGAAGAAGGGTCCACAAGGGGCTGGCAGCAAAACCACACACCCTGTTGTGACACATGCTAAACAGACACTGATCCTTGGGTCTCCACATGGAGAAATCCAGGGCTGACCCTTATGCTGCAGGGATGTTGCAGACAGTGTTTTGCAGAGCTGTGCGCACAGCTCGACTGGGAATTCCCCTGGGCGAGGAAACCCTTGAGCAGAGCCCAGTGCCGCCAGGGCTCCCAGGTGGGCTCTGCTCTCCACACCTCTGCCCTGAGCACCAGCCCTGCTTACAGCATCAACAGGCACCACTAAAACCTCAGGCATTGCTAAGGGACACCAGAGGAGCACTCTGAGGAGAGGCAGAAACCAAACCCTGTGCGGGACAAGCCCTGTTTGCAGATAGCCTTCACTCCTGCCTCCTCCCTGCGTGGCTGCAGCTCAGATCTTCAGAGCCTGGGTGAATCTCCAGCCTCACTATATTCAACCACTTCAGCTGGCTTTAGCCAGTCCTATTGCTTCCTTTCAGCTCCTGATGGCTTCTGCAGCCTCCCAAGAAATAAGGGTTTTTTCCGGCATTTTTAATGTTTTTTGTCTGTTTGTGGTTTGGTTTTTTTTTTTTTTTTGGTATTAATTAATTTTGGTGTTTGGGGGATTTCATTTAACTGAATCAACACAGCATGACTCTTACATGTACTTTGCTGGAGTGTGCATATTCCTAATAGTCCATCCAGATGGACCAGGCTGAACCACTCGACAGCTTCCTTGTCTGACAACTGAAACAAGACAGGGTCTGAACTAATTTCAAGACTGGTTTTAGAGCATTTACTCCTCTCCACTGCAACACATTTACAAAGATATGTCTACTGCCTTCATAAATCTGAAACTTCTTCACCACTGAAAATCAACTTTTTACAAGTATTCTGGACCTCACAAAGATAGTCAAGTAGTAGGAATACTAAGATACCTGTGTTGGAAAGGCTACACTAGCAACAGTAAATCACTGTACACTAAGGGACAGGATTACCCCCCTTTCTTGATATTTGGAGGTGGGAAGGTTTGTGTACAGGGGGAGGACAGTTAAAGCAAACAGTGACTATGAAGCATATGAAAGGTGAGAGAGCAAACCAAGTGAAAATAACCCAATTTTCTACTGACTCGTTCAATGAGTTATTGCAAGTAATTTCTTCTTTCTGCTATTTACGGGGTTTCCCTCTGCTAAATGTTACCATGGTCACTGTGGTGTAACATTAATTTGCTTATATAACCTCAGAGTTGCACATATAGACCCAGATGTTATTTCAGAAACACTCACTTGGGGAAGATTCTCTAAAACCTGTATATGAAAACTTCATGAAACAGTTAATTTTTTCTCTTAACAGTAATGGGGCCACACTCAGAGAAGGGCACAGTGATGTCCTACAATAAAGAGAGTTGCTCAGCCCTGCTGATGCTCTGCTCTGGTCCCCTTGAACCTGCAATTAAGCTTCAGCCTTGCAATGCACCCAACTTCATCTTTCATCACTTCTCTTCATGCCATGCACCAGAAAAAGGAACTACTGGGCTTGATTTAATGTTGGATTTAATTGGGATAAACCTAAAGAGATTAGGGGCTCAAGAAAGTACTGGAAAGTAGAACTCAGTATGTCTTTACTGCATTTAGTCCAAATATTAACTAACTTAGAAAACAAAAATCTGCATTTTTCCTGCAGCTTATTTTGTGTCTTAAATGGCTAAAAGATCAAACTTCTATGAGTATTTACAGTAGCAATGTAACTTCTTTGTTGCCCAATGTATCATTTACAAAATACTACCTAAATTCCAAACTGGCATTAAAACAGTCCAGAAATTTAACAGTGTCTTAGCCCATGTTAACTTTTTTCTCCAAAATAAAGCAAAATAGCATTTTATAGCAAGTCATGAGTGAAGCTCTCCTCCATGAAGGGTTTGTTGGTTGAAATTATTAACAAAAAACTAAAAGTACTCACAGATGTATTTTAGGCTTAACAGACTGGTAGATTCAAAGCCCTGGGGAACTTCATGAGTTCTGTGCAAGTGGGAAGTGAGGGCAAACATTTATCACAACACAGCAGAGTGTATTCTGACTTCAAGTTGTAATTAAAAAAAACCAAAAACAAAACCAAGAAAAAATGCAACAAAACCCCCCCCTTTTGTCCTTCTTGGTTAGAGAAAGGAACAGCTACAAAAATATTCTTCTGCTTTTGATACTCCATGTGCTTGCAAAGTTCAGCAGAGACCTTTGAGAAATTGTTCCTTTTTACCATTAAGTTCATTATACTGGAAGTAAAAATTCAAATGGGTAGATGTTGTACCTTTTATATTTTAGCTTCTACATTTTGTGTACAAGGCACTGAACAAACTCTAACTACTTTCCAGAAGGTAAAAGTAAATTCACAAGCTTTTCACCATCAGAGCTTTTTTTTAATAGGAGTAGCATCAGCAAGATCTCAAAATGCTTCTAAAGCATCTCCTTAAAGACAAAAAGAGGACCAAGTAATAAGACAAGGTGTTTCTATAAGCAGCAATAAGCCAAATATAGTAAAATTTTAGTGTACAGAGTACTATGACATACACAGTATAAATGAGTCTATTCTTCAATCAGCCTCATGGACTTCCTTGGATTTTCGTTTGTAGCTTGTAGTGAAAGTCTAACAGCATTATTACATTCACTTGCCACTGCCACAGTAGGTTTAGAGCTCCTGTAGTATTAGTACTCTTGCCAAACTCCCCTACGACCTAATAGGAAACTTCTAAGAAATATTATTTCCTTTATAATTCCCTTTAAACACTGATGCAGAGCCAGCACAAGACTTCTTCCTTGCTGTAATACTGTGGGAAAACACAGTGATACAAATTAGCCAAAGTATCTTCATAAAATACCTTCCATAAAGCATGACTGTACAGTAACAGTTTAGCACTTGTCTGGTTCTGGACAGACAGCACAGCTAGAAAAAAAGCCACTTCCCAAGTGCTATTTTACTGCACTGCAGACTTGCACTGAGTCATAACAATCCATACACACACACTTCGGTCTCTTTAACTGTTTTCAAGAGTTGGATTTCATTCCTTAATGGGGAAAATAGATCCTCTTGTTTGGTTACTCTACAGTTATTCTGGTTTTCTTGGATAGATAGCACTTGCATGGTTTAGTGCTTAGTTTCTGCTGCACTCAAAGCAGAGGAGAAGCAGCACTGATTTATCTTATATATTATTATTCATACACTCTTACCTCAAAAACAAGCTCAAGATTGAGTTTGGGGACTTAATGTAAAGCATTCCAGTAAGAGCTCCATAGCCATGCCCTAGACACTTATCATCTGCCTCCTCTTCTGCTTGGATAACTGCACAAGGGCCACTCTTCCCTTCCAAACTACAAGTGGGAGCAGAGAGCCCTCACCAGGAAAAGCTGCCTTCCTTCTGCCCTCCCTGAAGCATGTGTGAGGATCCAAAAGGCCTAGAAAAGAGAGGGGATGACTCTAAGTTTCACATCTGGGGGACAGAAACCCCTCCACTTACCGATACAACCTCCAGGCAGAAGGTTTCTTCAAAATACCTTAGCAATGAAGAGGAATGGCAAAGAGATAAAAAATAAAATACCCAGAGGGTAGAGTGCCACCTCCAAAACACACCCAGCTCCCTCTTTGAGCTGCAACAAGCCAGAGCACTCACTAGAATTAATGTGTGAACCTTCATCCTGCAAAGAAAACCTGAAAAGGTTTCTCAGCGAGCAGGGAGTGAGAGAGGTGGACTGGGGTTAGACTCTCATGGTGCACCTGACCCTCTAGTTCCATCTGATGTTCAGATGCTTTTGCTTCTCAAGCACAGACAGCAGCTCCTGTGGCTTTCAGGCTATTTTTCTTGACCCTCTGAGTGCTCAAAATCAGAGCAAGCACAGAAGTAGCACATGTGACAATTACAAAGAAATCCTGAACCCCGCTTCCATGGGTTAGGCTAGAATCATGTGAGACTGCATTTTATAAAGAACTTTTTTCATACATTCACAGCTTTTCTACATTTGCAGTTTTGTCAAAATTATTATAAAACATTTATTGACAGTAGCAATAAACATAACAAATTTCTGTAAACGGAAATTAAAGCGGAAAATGGCTTTAAGTCATTTTTGACCAGCCAGCTGTACAAAAGCTTAAGTAAAGCAGCAGTCAGGGAGGCTGGGTTTGGAAGAATCCACATGGAGTTCAGGATATGTCATGCCTTATTAGATCACCAAAATAAGCTGTTATTGTCTTCAGTTTGTTATTGAGAAAATTTTGTTCTATTTCAACTTTCCCTCCTGGCCCTGCTAAGGAAGCCACCTGAAAAACAAAGAACAGAAAGTAAACCAATCAATGCAGAGAAAAAGAGGCAAACCCCCAACCCTTCAAATGCACAAACAATCACAAAAAAAAAAAAAATCTCTGCTCTGTTAACACTAGCGGAAAACGTTCCTTGGCAGCTCATGCCTCTGATCCTCTTTTTATGTCTCCTTTTACTCACAGAAACAGTTTGTGGCTTGGGACTGAAAAATTCTCCTCACCCTAATCACGAAAACAAGAGGATTTCAGAATCAAAGAGAAATACTCAGAACTTGACATGCTGTGCTGAGGCAAGAGATGCTAAACTCTGGTTTGCGGGGTACTTGGCATTTGAGACATCCAGGTGTAGCAAAAAGCAAGCTGTAAGCTGTGGTTGAAAGATGTCACATCCCAAATTTTGGGGAAAGAGTAAAACCAATTTTAGTAATTAGAATTAGGAAACATAAAGGTTGCAATGAAGAATGGAAGGAGGGGAAAAACCCAAACAAAACCAAGCCCCAAACAGGCAGAAAAACTCACAAAAAAAGGTCACAGTTTGTTGTTGTTGCTATTGCAACCAAAGAAAAAGCTGTTGTATGGAGTGGAGTCGCAGGTAGTGCTGAGGGTAAGGCTGGGGCAGCAGTGCCTCTGCAGGCTGGGGGAGCCTGTCAGGCAGCACTGGTCCCAGCTTTGTGTTTATGATCACTGGAGTGAGAATTTCACCATTCATGCTCTGCTGACTGAGCCCAGTGCACACCTTTAATGCTTAATGATCACAGACAGACAACATTTCACAGCGGACTTTGCATTTTGGACTGGAGCATGCAATACTTTCCCCTCTCCTGTTCCTACTCAGGATGCCTCCTATGATGCCTCTGAGGGATAACAGCTTGCAGGCCATCAATTCCTTATCAGGAGAGACGGCACAGTCAGAAGGACAAACACCAAAACTTCCCTTCACTTTGGACCCTGGGGACCTGTCCTGTGGGGTGTTCATGCTCCACAGCCATTTCTGCTCCGTGCTGACATTCTCCCAGGCTGCTGCAGGAAAATTGTTTCTGTAGTTCTCCATGCAGGGAAACTTCCCAGGCAGACATAAAGTTATCAGAGTCTACAAGGCTGCAGTAGATTTTAACTGATCTTTAAGCCGAGTTGATGTTAGCAGCTGAAGCTTTAAGTTCAGATCGTGTTATTAACACTTCTAAAGCCCCCTGAGACCTGACTCTGTTGTGCGGGTTTAAATATAAACACGCTGAACTTCCTCTATTTTACTGCGAGTAAAAAACCAGCCTACTATCAAGAGAAAATAACAGATTAATTTAAATTACACTCTGAACCTTTACTGACTTGCCGAGAAAACTGCCACACTTATCTGAATCAAGCATTTACTTTTCTGTTTTGATTTTCTCCCTTTTCATTTTTTTGTTTTTGCAGACAGAAACAAAAGTGTGAGCAGTTCCTTCATGCTTCAGCTTCTGGTGATAGGAAAAAACGCTCCACGTTCTTGTCAGAGAGGAACCTGCCACTTAAGTAAAGAAACAGAAGCTGGCTGACTTATAAATAGCACAAGAATCTGAAATTGGCAAGTGATCAGGAATGTTAATTTTACAACTTATCTGTTCTTACTTGAAATCCACAAGGCACTGTGGGGTGATCCAAAGTTTTTCTAGGAAGATGTTAACTTTTAATTTTTTATAAACAGAAGCTGAATGTCCCTTCTGAAAAGCATTAAGAGGTTTTGCACTTTATAGCTGATGTCACTGAAGTATTCTAAAATATTAATTGGATTAGTCAATTTAATATAAGAATACTGAAATTACTGTCTTGGGTTTATGCACTCCTGTTTTCTGGGCACAGTTTGTGTCACTAGCATATCTAAGTATGACTAATGCAGTGATATTAAACACTAGTGTTTACTAAACATTTCTCTTAGAAGACCAAGTAAAACAGGATGCCCCTACACCGATGGGTGGTGTCCACCAAAGAACAGCTGAAAATGTACATATGCTGGATAACTATGACTAATTTCAAACAACGACTAGAAGTATCTGATAAACCCAAAGGTGACAAAAATTTAAACAGACACATGGGAATAAGCTCTACTGTGACAGATCTGGTACTGTACGCTCTTTAACCCACCCGATGTTCAGAGGAGAGAAATGCAAATCCTCTGTGACAATGCTTAGTTGCAAATTGCTGGAGATTGCAAATTTAATTACATAGGAGTTGCCAAGTTTCCTCAGCTGGGCTCAGTCAACCCTGATGGTGTAGTGAGGGGAGGCTGCCACACACCAAGCTTCAGAAGGGTGCCGGCCTGGCAGAGGGACACCCTCTAAAAATAACAGCAGATTGAGGAACGATGCTTAGGACAATGCTTGGAGAAAAACAAAGGTGCTCAGCTATTTTTAGAGATACCAACGAACATCTCCTGTTTTGCAGTGCACTACAACGGCAAATACAAAAAGGATGCTTAATTTCTTTCAAAAACTTAACTAGTCCTAAATTTATTTTGCATTTTCCTGTCTATATACGATGAGTCCTTGCTGACAACTCTCCTCACCCTGGTTTATTCTTTAGCCCAAACCCACATTACTTGGGTGGACAGATATTGCCTCCTTTGCTGTGCTGCTGTCCCTAGGCAGGGGTAAAGGCTGCATTTTCAGTTAACATCTCCCTGCATCCCTCTCACCTAGATGCTTCATCCTTCAGTTCAGTGACTACCGTTAAAAAGAGTCCACAGCTGCAGCCACAGCCACAACACATCAAAAAAGCAGCCAACAGGTTTGGAAAGGAGACACCAGAAAAGATGAAAATATGAAAGGGGAAACAAACATAGATTGCTTCAGGAGCACAAGTTGCTTGAGGTGCAAACTTCCCTTACATTCTTCAGGTGTAGTTTTGAACTTGAAAGTTTTCCTACTGGTCTTGCAGGGGTTTTTAAATTTTTTTTTAATAATACTGAAACGCTTTTAGTAAAGTAACTTCCTATGTGTTAGAGCTGCCAGCTAACATAACTGTGAACAAAAAATTTATCGTATTTTTTTCTCCCCTCCTAGAAACTTTTCTGAGGTGTAAGAAATACAAGCTTTTTGACTTGATATGCAGTCACACAAGGACACTGCCAATCAATTAATTTTACAGAATACTAGTAAAATGAAGAATCCCCTCCCCCTGCATCGAACCTAAAAAGCTAAGGGGAACAAAACCCAATTCACTTGAAAAAGAAGGCAATGCACTTTACACTGCACATAATAAAATCAAATGCTCTCAGGCAGCATTTTTGAAAATGTACAGGTATACAGATGAACTATGCCACCATCACAGTGATGCTGCCACCCTTTAACAGGCCAGACATTTATTTATTTTTTTCTAACTTCGCATAGGCAAACTACAATTCAGTATGCAAGCACTATGAACTTTAGGAAGACTGAAGTTCAGAAGTATCACTCTGGCTTGGTGTATGCTGTGGGTAACTTTTGGCTTTTTCTTTTATTAAGGACAGAGAACTCACGTGAGTTTAAAGTGGGCTGTTTAAAAGCCGTTGCTATTAAGACAATAGTAACAGCTGAAGTGTATGCAATTACAGTCACTTAGAAATTATCAGCCTGCAAAACACATCAACCCACGGTCTTTTACCTGCCAACTCCCTTAATACCCAAGCATCTTAAAAATACTATCAAACTCATCTCTGTTCATTTCCTGGCCTCTCACTCCCTTACTTTGCTCATTGTTCTATTTGCTCCTAAGTAAAGGCGACTCTGCTTGGCAGGTGCCTTTTGGCTACGTCTACAGTTGAAAAGCATAGCAAAGACAGAGAATTCAAATAAATAAATAAATAAACAAGTTTTACCTATCTTTACACTCCCTTCATCGAGCAGTCATTTTTAACAACTGGACCTTCACAAACAGAAACACAGCAACATTTTTCCATCCAGGCAGTAGTATTGCAGACAGAACAAGGCCTCAGTGTCTAACTCCTTGTTTTCTCAAAATGATTGATAGAGAAGAGGTGGGAACAAAGACAAGAAAAAAAGAAAAATACCAGCACAATGTGAATGTTTTGTAGGACTCTCAAGGTCCATAACACTTTGCTTAATTCTAGGCTCATGGAACCACTCTACACTAGACAAGAAACAAAAAGCCATTCCTGTATTCTGGCAGTATTTGAAGAATAAGCCAAGTCTGAGACACCAACATTTAGGACAGCAAAAGCTCCAACAACACTACAATTTGACAAAATTGAGGCATAGCTACCACAAACAACAGTATGCCTTTCTTCAAAGAATGATGACATTTTAAACAATTACTAAGACACAATCCAGTACCTGAACTGCTAATCACGCACAGGCAGGATAAGTAATAAAATCCCAAATCCTCATTACTCCATCTCCCAAACCTGGCTAGTATGGTAAAGATGCTGATGTGGTTATCTGTCTCACAACGGACCAGGTCACCAATATTTTAGGCTCAGCAGTTTACTGGGGGGAGCCATCGTGCATCCTGACAACATTCTGACCACCAGTGAGAGACCAACAGCAACTGAGTACAACTTCTGCAGTGGGATTAGAAGAACAGATTCTTAGCAAGAAGGCCTACAGCAACAAATTGCAGGTTCCTCCTTCTTTGCTGCAAGTATTATCTGCATGTAGAAGTATTATCTGGTACAGAAAAGAGTCTGTGAAAGAGACTGGACTACCCGGGATGATTCCTTGTCCCAGAGGTGAGTGCACACTTCTCACTCTGCCCAATGAGGCACAGCACAGCTTGATAAACACTACATAACAGGCAGTCATAAACAAACATATTTTTTAATGTATGTGCACACACATATATATTATTCCTGGTTACTCCTAACTAGAAAGAATATTGTTAAAGACTAATTCAACCTAAAAACAGACCTCCATACATTATGAATTTTCTATCATGTTTGTAAGCAAGGAGATTTGATGCAATTCAGGGAAATGTTTTTATGTTTCTTGTAAATGAACCAACCATATTGCACTGGTTCACTGCTCCCTCTCGAGGCAGAAGTACAAAAGTTCACTTCTCTTTGACCTAAACTCCGTTGATTTTTTTCAGGAAATTCAAAGAATTCCATTTCTCTCTACAAGACCAACTCTACACAGAAGTGGCCGTGCCTGCAGAAGTAGTAAGTGCTGTTTTTGCAATAAAATCATATGGAACAAGGCTGGATATCTTGTCCACCAATAAGGCAAAGAACAGAGTCCTCTGACACAGCTAGGTCAAGGTCAGCTACAACCCTGCTTTCATTTCAGCAGCAGGATCCCTATATCCCTATTTTATGTTAGCTATCTAATAGTGATCTGATAGCTATCTTCCATAAAAAGTACATATTTTCCACTGGATTTGAACTACCTTAACTAATGGTTAAATGGTATTTTTATTGCAAGGTTGCTTCTAACTGCTGGGCTTCTATTTTTTTTTTTTTCTTTTATTTTCTTTTCTTTTTTTTTTTTTTTTTTTTTTCCTGGAGATTCACAGCCCTGGAAGTACAGTGGCAGTAAATCCAGAAACTTCATTCTTAAATACAGCCAGAGATTTTGGTAGTCAAACCCGTAACAGTCTTCTGTGGACCAGACCATCCACCAAGGTCAGGTTGGGAACAGTCATGTTTGACACACCTTTGTCCACACAGGATGAAGACACTTCCCTAAACAGTGGGCTTCATTAACATTCTCTTTCCCCCTCTCAGATCGTCAACCTTTTGGGTTCTTTTTTTTTCTTATGATTTCTAAAGAAAGGCATGAGGAAGTGATTTCTCTTCCTGAAAGTAGCCCATAGCCTGGAACACTGAACTGAACACTTCAGCCACATACGTTTAACAACTGAGCCATGATTCTGAGCAACAGTTGTTACTCTGCAGCCATCTGTGTAAAGCCAAACCCATGGATGTAATCAACATCATTCAGACGGCACCACGATGTAGAGGTGGCAGGACACCTGGCCCAAACACTCAAAAGAGCTGAGTTCTTCTGTAGGAAAAGATGCAGGCCTGTGGGGAGTACTCTTGGATGCTCTGGTGGAAACACAAGTGAAATGTAGATGCCTTCGGCAATTTATAAATCCAGTAAAAAGTGCTCGTGAGCAGAGTAGAAAACTGCTAAGGTCATTCCTCATCATGGGAATGAAACATTTGATAAAATGCAGAGGTAAGAAGTTGAAATTAGAGAAACTCTACCTAAAATTAAGATCCCTGTTCAAAGATTCATAAGCCACTTTGACATTTCACCAGCCTGAAATGCAGAAAGGGATTGAATCATCACCTGCCAAAGCAATGGTGCTGTGCACAGCCCGGGCTTAGAATGTGCTAACACTCAGGCCATGTGAATTTCAGCCTGTTTCTCAAACCAGCTGTTTGCCACCAACAATTCCACAAGTCACCCTTGACACCCTGCCTGCTCTAAGTCAGGCATGGCTTTTGGAAAAGCAGGAAAAAGTCCTGGGAAGTCCTGTGGCATCTTGCACATGAGAACAGCTTCCTTCTTTGCAAAAAGCTACAAGACATAATTAACATAGAAAATACACAGAGAAACCTAAACCAGACACTCAGGGGAACTGTTAGTCATATAACTGCTTAAAAAAAAAACTTATCCAAAAATCTCTAATACAAAAAAACCCCACACCAGTGCCACCAATTCTGTGTTTATTACGAATCACTACAATGCAAGCAGCCCATATGGAACCACACACCTGTGGACACCATCAGTACCACCCTTGGTGGCGCGACATTTGTGTCTGATCTACTCATCAGTGAGAGCAGTGACTGCAGGCTGTAATTTCCTGCAACTCCTTCATAAACTGAAAGCCATGAAAGTTTGGGACTCACCAACTTATCAGGTAGTGAGAGCTGGATAAAATGTATTGGGATTTGTCATTTTTATAATGATGTATGTGCCTGGCAATTGGCTTTGAAACTTCTACAAGAAACTCCATTCTGTTGCTTTAAGAAGAAACAGTGTCAAAACCATGGAAATAACCTTATACTCCCATTTCTAAATATACCAAAAATACTGAAAACACAGAAATCACTTAACACAAGGGTCAAATTTAAAACTCCCAAATACCCCACATTCAGGTGAACAGACTTAAAAGTCTTATGTATATGCTTTAAATACTTATGTTTTAAGTCAGCTGAGCATTTTATTGACTAGGAAGACCTCATCCAACACACCTGGTTAATATCAGCATTCCTAGGCAGAAAATACACAATATTGTTGGTGATCTTCTTGGAGAGCCTGAAAATTTCAAATGTAGAAGCCAGTAAAGGAAAAAACAAGAACTGGGAAGGAAAAGTTTCTTTATATTCATTCATTTTGAAAGTATGTCTCTGTTTCAGCTATTATGCAATTAAATTGTAGTTAGTCTTACGAGTGTGTGAGAATGATTCTATTCTGAAATGCAGAAACCCTATTTCACCATTAGTGCCCTAGAGAGTAGAAAAGAGCCATCAACACTCACTTTTTATGAAAACGTGACTGAACTACAGTGAAGTATTTGAGAAATTTGAATGTAGTTTGTAGCTAATACATTTGGTTTACATTTGCTTTTTAATCAATTTTTTTAAATGTCTGACACATGCATACAGAGATTTTCTTATTCTTACAAATACAGCTACATTTTAGCAAAAAAAGGGAACAAATTAAGATTATTCTGTGACAAAAGAAACCCCACACCTCATATATGATGAAACTATTATTTTAATACCTTCTCAGATGAATGAGTGCTCAGTATCACTGTTAATAAGCTAGTATGGAATTCTATATATTAATTAAAAGAGTTAATATTTTGCTTGAACTCTTCTGTGATTTCCCAAGTCATAAGCAGGTGCTATGACTAAGAACAGTTTTAATAAGATATTTTAAATAGGATATTCCCTATATAAATCAATTAAAAAGTGGAATTAATGACAAGGTCATAGCTTACACAACTAGTTATTATCTCTATATATATACACCACATGGCTGATTACTTTGGGGTATTTTAATAAAATAATATAAAAGAGCTAAAACTGCTGAATTAATGCTTTACTTTGAGAAGCTACTCAATTCCTGCTTTCAGGAAAAAACTCATCACTGTTGGTTTTTTTTTTTTTTTGTAATAAAAAGTAAAAATATTTAAATTTAGGTGGGGAAGAGGACTTAACAAGTGGTTTGCATCTGGAACTCCAGCTGTGGGCCATATCATGCACAGTCAGCCAACTGGGCTTGCAAACCCAATGGGAAGAGAGGGAGGAGAGGAAAGAGATAAACCCACCACGAGGCGTAACTTGGAAAGGATATCCGTCCGGGCAGATCATGCTTTGGATGTCGAAGATTTCGGCAGAGGCGTAGTCGGGCCCCCCCCAGGGCGGGCTGAGGAACACCACGTCGGCGCGCAGGCCGGCCGCCAGCGCCATGAAATCCCCGCACAGGAAGTCGATGCGCTCGGCCACGCCGTACACCCCCGCGTTGTGCTGTGCCAGCCGCAGCTTCTCGGGGTCGATGTCAATGGCGATCACTGCCCACGAGAGACGGGAACACGGGGATTAACAGGAACCAGGAATGCCACCCGACCACCAGCAGGTCACTGCGGTCAGACACCTGCTGCTGTGACAACCTGCACCTCGGCTCAAGGACTGGACACGGCACGGGACTGCCCAAGAGAGGAAGTCCTTCTTGCCTCAGGTTTGGCAGGAGCCTGACAACTTCAGTGATGTCCATTAGAAACTTACTCTTCTCCTTTGTTCAAGAGAAACATTTATCTGTGGCTGGCCACATAGTTCGGAAAATTGAGTTTAAAAAGCCCCAACCAACAGCCCAGGAGAGATGGATGGATGATACAAGAATAGCACATAATAACAGAAGTTAAAATTTAGCCAAGAAGTATAAAAAGCGAAGTGAGAAGTATAGATTGGATAATAGCCTATCAAATTTAATGCGGTAGAAACTACCCTTTGTCTTGTTCAAACATTACTCAGAGGAGTTAGATGAACTGGTATGAGTATCTGCAGGAAATGTTTTTACAGGAAGTACTCTCAACATTTCACTACAATTTGATTAGCTGGCATTAAACTAACATGAAGTTATCATCACTGTTCTGTACTTGGTTCTGCTGAATCTGCAGGTGATTCCATTCAAGTGCTTTAAGTACTATTCACATGTAACCTGTTTTTAAATACACAGATTTCAAGTAACAGCTGGGAAAAGCAGCAGCTTTGACAAAAGTCCACTTTTACCAGTGATCTCCAGAGCATCTGACAGACCAGATATTATGCCACGCAAAAATAACGTTGACTAGTACAACACAAATCCAACTCTGACTTAAAATAGAAAAGCAGATTTATTGGTCCTTTTTGAAAAAAGAGAGGTCATATTGTGAGTCTGATGAAGCAAAACAGCTGCTGCTGCTGCAGAAGCACTGAAAAAGAAAATAAATCAACAAACAGAGCACATATCCAAACGTTTTCAGGAAAAAGACTGAACAAACAAAATAATGCACTGTTATACAACACCTACTTACCTCTTTTTGAGGTCAATGCAAACTGAATAGCATTTCCTCCAACCCCACAGAACGCATCCACTATGATGTCGCAGTTGAACGACTGACTGACACGGACGGCAATATGCTCAGCTATTTTCTCAGGAGTAACAGAAAACCAACCTTCTGCAAAAGAAGGGGAAAAAATGTATTTTCACCTCTTATTTCAAGGTCACCTAATTTTAAAACAAACAACCAAGCCCCACATAAAACTGAAGGTTTAGCATTAATCCCAAGAATTCTGGCTTAGTGCATTCCACCAGGAAATACCGGCTTTGAAGATGATAAACTCTGCTCAGTCCAGAGATTTGCTAAGCAAACAAAGCCTCACTGAAGCAAACTGATATGCCTCGATCTCAGTACATGCTTTGTCGAACACGGTGTTGAGGATTCTAGTTTATCAAGGGCAAGTCCACTAGCTATGAAAGCTATGAAAAACTTTAGACATCATGATTATGCTCTGTAGCAAACAAAACCAGAAATACATTCTCTCTTATCCAACATTTTATTTTCTTCACCACAATGTCTGGTCTGCAAGTTTAATTAATCTGCAAGCTTATGAGGGAAAGCATTAGCCCAACCAACAAACCAACCAACAAAAAAATCTGGTAATCCTAATTCTTCTTTTACCTATAAATTTATGATTTGAAGTGGTTCGCAAGCAAACATGGAAAAAAGTTGCTTTGCAAGTGACTGCTGCAAGTCAGAACAAAACAGAATGAAACTAGATCCATCAGCATAACTGGAAGTTTCATGAAATTATAAAATGTAGAAACGGAAAAATATCATTGAGTTTCTGAACAAATATATATACAAGTATATGACCCAAAGTAATAATTTGGGTCCAGTAAGATCTTTTGTGTGGGACACAGGAGTGTCCCACACTAAAAGCTCTTGTGAAGCCAAAGACTTCTATTCACCTGCCTGCTGGTGGGGGAGAAGAAATTTTTCCGTGGGTGCAAACACACATTCAGTAGTATTCCTTCTTTAAGAAAATTAGTAATAAACTGCAAGTAGGGCCACAGGGTTGGATACATCCTACACCACCAAGTCAGCACACTTGGTACTGAACACACCTCTGTCTAGTTTAATTCCCTCGTCAAACCGAGAGAAGAGCCGGTAGCGTTGTGCCCAGTACTTGAGGAGCTCTGGATCAGCAGCAATCTCAGGAGGTACAGTTCTCAGTGCATTTTTACTCCTCCTTCTTCTTTTTGTCTCCTTCTTCTTTGCAGTAATTTTTTCATCTACAGCTGGAAGACACTGCAAAAGTTAACAGCCACTGTTCTTGTAGGCTACAGAATGTAATTGGTAGGTGAGTGTTAAGATTTAAAAACACTGCTAAATGTTCTTTATTACTGTTTGCCAGACTATGAAGATTAGAGGCTTTAAGTCAAAAAAGACCATCCTGTATTTCAAGAGACTAGTCACAGTCCTAACAATTGTCACTGTTCACCCAGTATTTAAGAGCCTTAATCTTCAACTAGAAACAATAAACTCTATGTAATGAGCAAACAAGTGGATCAGAGACCAATTTAATGCCCTTTTATCAGTTATGAATAAAAACCAATCTAGACAAGAGTTTTACAGCAGGAATCTAACATAACTGAACTACTGTAGGAATGATTAAATTATATATAAAAAGGTGAATAATCCTGCTTTCCTTTGTTTCATGTTAAATAGAAAAGTTCATAATACTGATTTTTTTAAATTCTAGGAAATAATTTTAATAACACATGTTCCCTGGGGTTTAGCAATGTGCATTTGAATCCAAAACTTGATGGTCTGTGCAGCTACCTAAGGTTTATCACCCTCATCCTTGCAGAGGAAAAAAAAAGGCATGAATTGCAAACTTGTTAGACTATGTTGAGGATAAACACTGACTGTTCATCTATAAGGAAATACTGTTAACATCATAGACAAGACCTGGGATTCTGGCATTCCAGGAATAAGCTAATTCCACTAGCACAGCTCTCAATTGCTTTTGTTACCCCTTAGACCTAATGAGTCTCATTGAATTAACAAAGAAAGTAAGTAGTGCACGACACAGTAACTTGAGAAGGCAGTATTAAGTACACTGCCCATTCATTTCATCAGTTTGTAGGAAACTGATTTACCTTGGCTGACGTCTTCCGTCTCTGGCTGGAGATAATCGGGAATATCCAGAGCGACAAGCTGCCGCCCCCCACCATGCTTGGGACTCCCTGGCTCCTGCTCATCAGAGCCTCTCACTGCAGCATCCTGCACCTCCCCCTCATGGTTACTCCCTCCAGGTTCTGTGCAGGCTGCACTGGAAGACGGTGGCTCTTGGATTTCAGCATCCAGCGTCGCACTCCGTTTGGCAGTCATGCCTTCCTGACCCTCTGAGTCACTGCTGCTCACAAACAACGCCTCTGCTTTACCCTGAGGGGTGGCTGTCTGGGACGTGTCCTCCTCCTCCTCAGGTTTACTAACCTGCTTCAGGAACATTTCCACCTGCAATTGTCAAATATCACAGATGATCTGATGATGATCTGTTACCTAGAGCACAGCTTAAAAGCCTTACAGTTCAAAAGCACCTGCCACTGCAGGCACTCTCTACTGCGTGTATTTTGAAAACACTAAAATATCCAGACTCAAAACATTCAAGAAGTCCTTAACCATGCCCTCTTTTAAACATATTTGGAAATAAGTTGCCTTTGGGAACTAGATGCCAGCTACCTCCAAAAGAGAAACAAAACCGAACCAATCAACCAAAAAATCAACAGATAAATATGGTAAATAATTCTCATGTAATATCTAAATAGCCACACTTGCCACAGCCCAGGTGACCAAGTCTACTACTTCACAACTATCTTTCTCTAATCAGCACTCAGAGATGTACTCTGCCTCTCAGGGAAGAGTTTTTTTAGCATAAACAGATAAAATTACCTTCACACATTAGTTGCCTCACCTTCAAGATGTACCAAATGGTGCACGTGGTAAAGGGTTCTGCTGCACAGCAGAGAGCTCGACATAAGCTCCTAACCAACGCACAGATGCCACTCCAAATTCCTCAGAGGCACATGCAGATGCTCCCTTTTATATTATGGTTGCTCTGAGTGGCTCTAGACCTGGAGCAGTTCCTTACCTGAAAGTCTGAGGAAATTTACAACTATACTGGCCCCAGGTCCAAAATCAAAAATGAATCAAAAACTATAGCAATGTGACTGGAGTTCAATAAAACATGTATGGTCACCACCAGGAAACAGTGCTTTGCACTTGGGTATTGGGGAATGCCAAGCATCCCAGAAGAAGGTTAAATAACATTAAAATCTGTCCCCTCAGATTTTCAAAATGATTTAATTAGGTAAAATCTCCAGTGAACAAGTGTTCCTACTTCTTACTAATTTCTGGTTTAAAAAAATCCCAAACCATAAAGTTATAGGTGAAAATCAATGCAGGTAGAGGTAAAAGCAAAATCCTTTCAAAATTACTAAAAACATGGAGTTACATGAAATACACTACTCTGCACAATGATTTTCTGTTACTACTGAAATGCCAGCATTAACAACTGGCCTCACATGCAATTTATAATCAAAAACACTTATAGTAACAACACAAACCTACACACATATGTAAAGCTATGTGCATCCAGATGTTAGGAATGACTTTCACATAACTTGGCCATTTAAGCTCACATTCCTCTTGACAGGGCCCACCAATGCCTTTCTACAGCCATCCTAATCTAAATACTCTCCACACTGGTGGAAGGCAGGGAAGAGGGGGAGAAAACAAAAAAAGAAAAAAGGAGCAGTGGACTGACATTTAAAAATGCCATCTACTCTGGGCAATTACTTTTTTTTTCATTTTCATAATACAACAACAGCTAAGGTAGCAGATAAATCTATGAATTAAACAGTGCTTACAACTAAACCTACCTTCTTCAAAGTTTTGCTTTTTCTGCATGTCATTTCAGATTCCTCTGTAAAGAAGATGTGTGTGTTTTTGCTCTTCCTTGGTTTACGCATATCCAAGAATTTCGACTTGAGTTTTGCTTTTTTCTCCAAGTACTGCACACTTCGGTGAGTGAAATCTGGAATTCCACCATACCTGAAAACAGATAGACAGATAGGTAGATAAGGACCTCGTTGGTTAATTTCCAGTTTCCAGAACCTTTAACATGAATATTGATGTCTACAAAAAAATGAGTTAGACTTAAGTTTATGGCTCCACTTAAAATATGACACTGGGTGCAGCTGCAAAACAACACACCTTCACGAAAATTTTAAAAAATTTTTAATGTTTTTTTAAAATGTTTAACTTAATTAGCTTTAGATTTTTTTCTAATAGCTGTGCAGCTTTAGATGAAAACAATTTCCCAGCCCAGCCTGAAGAATAGGAAGTGAAAAAAATATCTTCATTAGCAGAACAAAAGATCTTTTTGGTGGCTGTTGAGAACCTCCAAAAGAGCTACTTTTACCTTCTGACAAATGCAACTAAAAAAAAATTTCACTGGCCAACAACTGGCAACACTTTACTAGTATGACAACATTTCACTAGTATGGAAACATTTTACTAGTGTAAAGCAACTTCATTCCAATATGAAACAGTTAAAAATTATGATCTCAGCTCACAGGGCTCCAAACTGAGAGGACCATTCACTGTCAGAGCCTTTAAGCTCTAATTTAAGTAGCTGACCAGCCACTTAACATTTATACTACTGAAAGTACTTTACGTGTTACACTTCTGCTTCAAAGCACTTTTCTTTAATTACTCTCTTTAACTCTGCATCTTCCTCTCTAGTCCAAGGATGACAATTTTATTAAGAGCAGAGACTAACTCTGGGAAACAGCTTCAAAAGTTTAACAAAAAGGAAATGGAGATGAATGGTCCATTTCCATAATAAGAGAGCTGACTTGCTATGAAAAGCCCCATAGTTCCTCCTAAGTAATTACTTTTGTCCTGTGCCACACTTGAAACCCAACACAGAGCAGGTTTCCTCGGGATCTTCCACTGGGTTCTCATCCACATCCAGCTCATGGCTAGGAAAAAACACAGATGACAAAGTTACTTACTGTGAATAAGCCATCATTTTACAGCTATAGCACTAAAAATCTTGTGTATTGAAAACATTTAAATGTGGGCTTCAAGCAAGCTCCTCCACATACTGCTGAAACCAAAGCAAGCAAATAACACCACTCTATTCCTGTGCATGAATTTTTGGGTTGGTTTGTTTTTTTAACCCAATTCTATTGACAAATGCCCTTCAACTGGGGTTATAATATTCCAACTATTCTGAATGACTCCTTAAAATACTTAATAGCAAGCCCTACATGATGAAGACAGTGTTTGCTCACCCTGTTTCAAATTACCTTCATCATCTATCACATTATCTATATTATTAACATTATTAATGCTGTGGCAGCAGCAAAATGCTAGAACAAAACCAAAGCTAAATGATTAGCAGGTAACAATTCCACCCACTCCTTCAAATTTGAGTCTGCAAATTTATTAGAGAGGAAGAGCCATCTCACCATCGTTGCGACTATATATTTTTAGAGAAGAAACAAAAAAACTGTGACAAGGCAGATACTGTCTATTTTATGACTGCCATAGTTCTGAGCATTTCACTGGCAGCATTCAATGCAGTTAAACTATACAGATTATTTACTGTTGTTCTGGTACTGTCTATACTAATTAGACCTAAATAAGCACGCTGCCCTATGCAATTTAACAATCTCATATACTTCAGTGACACAAGAATAGTACCATCACCTTGTACAGTCATCAAGGCCATACATTGTTTTCATAAAGCACTGGAAGAGAGGAAATATCCACTGCTTGTTGCAAAGCAAAGAAATATGCAGTGATGGAAGACTATGTGGCTTTGTACTGACATTTTAACTCACATCCTCAATCAAAAATATAGTTAGTATAAATCAGAAGGCTCCTGGAGCTGGACTTCACAAGAAAAAAGCTCATGTAAATTTCATGACTTGCCTTCTCTTGACTTTTACATGTCTGTATTCAGGAGGCTCTTCATCCTCATCTTCATCTTGGTCATGAAGAAGCAGCTGCTTTTTTTCATTTGAATTTGAGCTACATGACTCCTGCACACCTAAAAAAAAATACATCATATTTTCCTTCTGCATAAATCAATTCCTCATCTTCCTGTCCCCAAAGCACCCCTGCAGCTACAGCTAGTTAGTGTGCCAAACACACATCTTTACTTGTCTTTGTTTGATGGACAACATACTAATAAAGCTTCCAGTATTACACTGTAATGTTAACTACCTTATACAGGACCAACATCAAATTATCTCTCAAAGAAAAATAAAATGCCTAAAAGGTACAAAATTTGAAACAGCTTCCTCTTTGTGTGTAAAATTTTGTTTCCGTCTCATCAGCTATGCAAAGATATTCACACAGATTTAGTAAGAGGAGATTTAAACACTCCTCTCATTTCTTTTTGGAAAGATTTTCTTTTCACTTCTCCCATTCCAGCTCTGCTGTAAGATCAAGATGGGACCACACCTGCTTCTTCCTCTTTTAGAAAGTCACTAGCAGCAGACTCAAGTCTCAGCTGCAATATCAAGACTAAGATAAATAATGAAATATGCACTAACAGAGATCTCTGACCAATTTTTGTAGTACATCTGAAGATTTATGAAGTACATGTTCTGTTAAAATCACTTCTGGTTGAAGAACACATTCAATATATAGGTTAGAGACAAGAAATCATCCAAAGAAGCAGAAGGAAGAAAAAGGAATCAAGTATGCAATAATTCCAAAAAATAATTAATCGACTTTTAAGAAATAGTATAATACAGACATGCCCTTGTTTCTTACATATAACCACCTAAAGAATTCTGATAATCAACTTCATCTGATTTTGTATCACCTGACTGGTTAACACTTTTATATTCACAAGATGCTCTCCTTTTCCTGCTTCCTCCATCACAGGGCTCCTTCTGGCTTCCACTGTCAGATGAACTCTGTTCCTCAGGATCTTTGTGGGCTACTGTGACAGCAGCACTGCTCTGCTCCACTTCCTCCAAATTCAGATTTAAATTACAAATCCCAGAGATTATTTCACTGTGGGGCTCCGCACTTGAAGGGAGTATTTCCTCATTTCTGGTGTTGGAGGGAGATAGCTCCAAGCTCAGCACTTCGTTGTGCTCAGGTCCTGGGCTAACCAAGTCCATTTCTCCCAAAAGCCCAGTCTCCTGAGTAACCCCATTAACTTCCACCTTGTCACCATGTGAGCTCTCAGCAGTCCATCCTTGACTTGTCCAGTACTGAAACTGTTCCCAATAATACCAGTATAGTTCACTATAATGCTGCTCCCATTCTTCCTTAGTATCTGGACTATTCCAAGGCTCAGAGGCTGTGATGTCCTCAGACAATGAGACCTCTTGGTGCTTTTCCAACCAACTCTGCCAAAGAAGGCCCTCTCCATACTCGCTCCAGTACTTCTCCCATTTTTCCTTAAGTCCACTGGGTAAAGCCTCACTTGCAAGGCTTTCTGAACTTTCACAGTTCTCTTCAACTACAGCCTGAGGTTTGCAGCTCATCTCACATTGTTCTGTAGCTAGGGCCAGCTCACCAGAAATGGACTGGATACAACCATCACAAGCTTCGTCCTGGCACTCCTGCCCCATTTTGTCCTCATGTTTTTGCTGTAACTCTTTTTTCTTCTTCTTTTTCTTTTTCACAATCTTCACATTATTTTTCTTTCTGTAATTTTCTCTTGCCTAAAAGATAATGGAAAAACACAGTTAGAAGTCCATAACATACATACAATCTTGTCCTCCCTCCAATCACATTTCTGTTTCCATTGGTACCCTCCCTCTCAGTGCAACCCTGCTGTTAGCTTTCTCCCTAAAAAGGCTGTAGAGTTTTTGGGTCTGATAGGACCCTGCTACATAACCTCAAATGACACTTCTGAGGAAGTTGCAAGAAAGAACTGTAAGAAAGTCTATAGAAAAACACACACACAAAAAAGCAGAATGATAAACAGAAGTGGGGCTGCTGAGAGGGAAGTCATTAGTAGCTCAAAGATTCAGAAGGAAAGGCATCAACAAGAAACACTAAAATCCTAAAGGGGAGTTGGTCAGGAATTGAAGGGTTACAGGGTTGAGCTCAACAGCAAAACAGTACCTTGGTAACATCAAGGATCTGTTCTATAGGGCTGTGGAGGCTGACTCTTAGTTTCACCTGGTATCTGCCTGACCAGCACACCTGTTCAGTGTCTTAGTAGGATAGTGAACATAATGCTCAATCTCACAGAACATTAAATCCTTGCTATCTTTGGGTGCTGTACGCAAAAATACCCTTCACTTTATTCTCAAAAACTCTGTAAATCCTGTAGCTGAATCTCTATGTCTTGAAAACACTGACCCAAAAGAGGGGAGCAATATCCTTTCCATCCCATACTAATCTCTAGGTTGGCTAACAGAAATACAAGGAAACAACAACCTTCCGCCCAAACAGGTGGCCCTTTCATTTGTGCAATACAATCATTTCACTTGTTACAACAAACTTGGCTACTACAGTTGTCTGGTGGAACAGAAGACAGAAACCTGTTCCTGAAAGAAACACTAAGGTAACTTGTTGGTTTCACCAATTACAATTCCACTTGTTTCAGAGGGGCTTCCTGTGATGACAAATCTCACATGGACAAAAGACTGTAAATGTACACCCCATCAGCTGCATTCCTTAGTTTTGTTACACTGACAAAAGCATGAAGTGGACTATAAAGAAGTTAGAACTGAAGAACTGGCATTGATCTTTCATCCGCATCCCTCATAATGTCATGTTAGTAGACACAGTCCAAAGGACAGTGCTTAGTAGTAATCTAATAACAAAATGTATTATTTTCCTATTCAACCTATTTGCATATTACTACCTAGCAACAAAAATTGCACATATACTTTGAAGTTGGGCTTGAAGTTGGATGCCTGTATGGTCTATTTACAAGTTATCAATTAAAACCACATACAAGTTTCTCCTATTTATTTACAAATTAATCAGGTCAGAACCACACAGTGCTCTGCACAAAAATACTGTCTCACAGTCAGGGAGGTCTCTATTCCATAAGGTGGACACTGTGAATATTGCACTGTCTTTTTCTCATCTGTAAAACTTCAGGCCCCTTCTAAAGGCCAAATGCTCCCTATGGGAAGCAGAGCACCAAAGCTTCACTCCTGCCTTTTGGAACAGCCTGGCTTTATCAGCTGCAAGGGGGATCTGAATAACTAGCTGTATACATTAGTATCAAAAGCTAAATGGTTAAAGCAGACAGTGTGAAAATGCATGCTCAAATAGGAGTGTACTAGCTGTGTTCTGATGTGCAGCATCAGCTTTACCACAGCTTTTTAAAATCAGGTCTCTCTAGACACAAAAGCAGTATAGATATGGAAGCATAAAGCACAGCCTTGACCCTGTTTAGTCCAACTGGCAGGTGGGTTTTACAACCTGGACAGACCAAGGTGCTGCATGCTGTCACCACGATGCAATGCAGGCAGTTTAAAGGCAGATTAGAGACATTTCCATAAACTGCTGACTTAGAACTGACAGAGAGGAGGCACATCCTTAGGTCTAGAAACACAACAAAAACAGAATAAATAGAGCAAGTAAAGATTTACCACGAAGCCCCTGTGGGCTGACTGCACACCAAACTGAAGAGGCAATCCCATGCTCTTCATAAGCTCAGCTTCCGAGTCTAGTTCTACGTCTTCCAGGTCCAGGGCATGATTAGTATCCACCTTTAATCTCACATTGGGACAACGGTTCTCCTCCTCAGATGCTTGTTCTTCCCCTGCTAACAAGTTATATTCATGAATATAATCTGGTTCTGACACCTCAATGCCACAGCATGGCATACACAAAATAGCACAATTGCCTCATGCTTTCTTTCTCATTTAAAAATCTTCCTTGTAAACACCTCAATTTCTGCATAACTATCAACAGAAATCAAAATGTAACTTCAACAGCCAAAGTACTGGACTGGGTCTGTCTGGAAGGGAGTTAACATTCTCCATAGCAGCCTCTATGGCACTGTATTTGGGATTTGTGGCTGAAACACTGTGGATAGCACACAGATGTTTTAGCTGCTGCTGAGCAGTACTCACACAGCCTCATAACTTTCTCTTTGTCTGACTGTGCCCTCCCCAGCAAGCTTGCACTTCTATCAAATTGTTAAGCAAAAACATTTGTATATAAAATTACAAATATTATTGAGAAAGTAGGAGCTGTATATGGATGGAAATTATGAAATCCAAAGCTCTTGACTCAGTTGATAATACTGAAATATTTAAGGTTTTTGGTTTGGTTGTTCAGGATATATTTACTGCCAAATTATCACATAAAATGAGACCTTTCCATTTTTAACTGATTATTCTCATCACATATCACTCATATATGCACAAAAACATGGTTTACAATCTCCTTCTTTCTCTTATATTGCCTCCATTTAATCAGTGCTATTAATTATCAGCTTCTATTTCTGCTCAGACTTACTTTCAAATCAAGCTATTATGCTGCTAGATCTACCAATACAGCAATGATAAAAAGAGATACCAAAAGAATTATCTTCAGGTAGGCAAACTTGAGGAATTCAGGAGATGGAGTAAGGGAGTGGTGTTGAATTTGTCAGAGTACACACCATGATAATTCCTAGATTACAAGCATGCCAAGTGAGAGATGTACTATTCTGGTCCTCCTCATATGATTCACTGTATATATGTAAATCATAATTTTTCCCCCTCAGTGTTATTGCTTCTTCTCTACTTCTGGCTCAGCAGATTAGCTAGCAACAGGTAATGTCCTAGGCTGGGGTAGAAACAGCAGGAGACAAACATCTAGGATCCACAGACCCTCCATTATGCAGTTAATTTTGAATTAAGTCGAAATTATGATTTAAGACCAGGTCAAGGACGTGTGATATAATCTGTTCCATGCACCAGGTGAATATTATGTGAGGTGGTAAAGTCTGTCTGGACAGGAATAAGCACTGCACCTGGTTTGACACAAACTTTTACATCAAGATTATGATAACTTGAAAGCTATGCAAGTGCTAAGTTATTATTCACATCTATCCCCATAGCAAAAGTACACAGAAATAGGAACAACTTAATATCCACACATAACTCACTTTAAGAATGACTGCACATCATATTGCATAGTACCTTACCTGTACTGTCATTGTCATCTTTGACATAAAATCCTTTTAATCCCAGTTTATATAATTTTCGATCTCTGTAAAAATAAAGATGGACACAGATGCAGAAAGTCACCATGGAAACATTTTTTTTACAGTAAAAACAATCATTCAGTGGAAAAAAACTCCCCAGAGATGCAATGAAATCCGCATCACAGGACGTTTTAAGATGAGAGTGGATGGGCTACTTAAACTATTCTAGGCTCTGTTCCCATGAAAGGCTGGACCAAGTGACCTTTCCAGGTCCCTTCCCACGCGGGCTGCCCTGTGACTCCAGACACGCGAAACAAACACAAAGAAACAACATCTGGAAAAGGAAACACTTTAATTAAAGCCTGACGGGAAAGCCCATAGGAGAGACGTTCAGAACATGCTGCAGCTACGCAGTACGCTCGGAATTAAACTTTCTGGTCCTCCTCTCACTGAGGAACGGGTTGCTCCCCTGCGGATGGGCAGCGGGAGGGGGGCGGGAGGGCGCGGGCTCCGGGCATCGCGATCGGCGTCTGGGAGCTCCTCTCACCCTTTTCTGCTCCCCCTCACCAGTGATAAACATGACCTATCGGGGTGCTTTTGTGCACAGCCGCGCAAACCCCTGCTCCACATGCACGCCCTCGCCGCAGCAGCGCGGCCCCCCCCGCCCGTCCCCAGCGGGTCGCTGCCCCGGCCGCGGGACGAGGACAGGCAGGGCGCGCCCGGCGCTACTCACTCCACGAAGGCGCGGGAGCAGAGGCAGAGGATGCCGCCGGCCGCCCCCGCCCGCAGCAGCAGCTCGGCCACCAGCCTCGGGCCCGGGTCCTGCACCATCGCTGCGGGAAGCTGCCCACGCCGGGGCCGGCCCCGCCGCCGCCGCCTTCCGCCGGAACTGCGGGCCGCGGCCGCCCCGCTGCGGCCGGGAGGGCGCCCCGAGGTGCCGCCGGTGCCTGCGCTCCCAGTGCCGGCCCGCCGGCAGTGACAGCGGGATCACGGGGTCCGGAGTGGGTGAAAAGGAGCGGGCAAGGGGCATCGCAAGAAAAATCTGCAACAAAAGATGCAGCAGCCAAAATCTCGTAAAACCGGGACTGGGAAACAGAAGTGAGCAAGGCATTTTTGGAGTAGTGACTGGAGCAGAATCGTAGAATCACAGAATGGTTTGGGTTGGAGGGGACCTTAAAATCACTTTGTACCAACCCTTCTGCCACGGGCAGGGACACTTTCCACTAAACCAGGTTGTTCAAAACCCCATATAGCCTGGCCTGGAACACTCCCAGGGATGGGGCATCCACAACTTTTCTGGGAAACCCCAGTGCCTCACCACTCTCACAGTAAAGAATTAACAGGAGAGCTTAAAACAGTGAGAGAATGGGGGCAGGATGGACAGAAGGAGTCAGAATGAAAACAAAGCCTGATGAGAAAAGGGGCTTGGGAGGAGGCAGGGTGAGGCAGGAAGGTCGGAATGAGGCTCTGGAGGCAGAAGTTGCTCTGGGATGGAGGAAACCATTGGGAAGCAGCCATGTGTGATAGGGTACAGTGATACAGATAACCATGTGTTGCTCACAGATTTCTCTACTGTCGGGTCTTGCTCCAGGCAATAGCTCAAGATATGACCTGGAAAAACACCACTGAGAGACCTGACAACTTGAGAGAGTTGGAGGGTGTTTAGAATAGGAGGGTGGTTGGAGACAAGAGAAGATGCAGTGATGAGCAGACCACAGGATCCTGCCCTGTAGAATCAGATTCTGTCCTTTCCTGCAGAGAATTTATGTAATGGTGCACTAGGTTTGAAAGATATCCCTTATGAAACACTGGGTAATGGACTGTTCAGCTCTACTTAGATTACTCAGAGTTTATCTATAAAATGCATGCTATTCATGTCTCTAAAGACCATTACAAAGCCTGCCTTGACATCACTGGGACCAGGTTTCTCAGATAAAAATTATGGACTTTGGGATCTCTTCTTACGTGCTAGCCTGCTTAATGGACAGTGAAAGAATATGAGAAAGAAATGTATTCTTCATATCTGCCCTACTTTTACGCCCTGTCGTGGTTTCGACCAGGAGAGGGTTAATTTTTTGCAGTAGTGCTAAAATGGAAAATACCATTCCTAAACTGAAGCAGGCCCTCTGGAATGTGTTTGTTTTTGACAAGCTGGGATCCTGGGCTTTATGTTACCTGTATTCAATGCATGATGAGCTATGCAGTTTGTCTGCTGTGCTGTCTCATTCCATTTGTATCAGTGTATTTTAGGTGACAAGGCTGTACAGCCTCATGAGGGTGCAAGATGTCCTCAGGATTTATAAGACATTTCATATAGAAAATATGCAAAGAGGAGTTGGGAGACAGAAGGATGTTCAGGTGACAGGAGCACAACTGCAACAACAAATTCCATTCACTTACAAAAAAAAAAAATCTTAAAATTAATTATATCTTGAATTACGCACCATCTGACGTCTGATATAAATGAAAATATTAAATGCTGACACTAGTCAGGGCTTGAATGTGTGTATCACTCCAGTAATTAAATACTTTAGAAATACAGGGAAAGATTGCACCAGTTCTAGCATTCATGTGGGTATAACTGTGTCTGCAATTAGGATGATATATCACCTTCGTATTTCAAAAGTGAAGATGCAGTAAAACGAAACCCTTTCAACACAAATTATTTAGCAATAGCCAAATACTGTGCATAAAAGTAGAATTATGAATTGCAAAATATTTTGAGAATTATGATACTCCTAATGGAAACAATGCTACATTTTTAAAGAAATGAAGAGAATACTATTGTATAAGAAAAGGATGCGTCTTTCATAATATTGCAGCCCAATATCCTGCAGCCTGCAGGAGCAGCCACCATCAGGTAAGGGTAGACCTATGTGCGAATGCCTCCTAATACTCTCCCATTCCCCAGTGACCTGCAGCTGATGGCATATGTTTTCTGCCTGTTTACTAAGACAGTGGATTTCTTCTCATGATACTTGTCCAGTTTAACCCACAGCTGTTGGATAACATTTTCATTTTGAACGTGGCTTCTGCCAGCTTCAAATGATGCTTCCCTTGTAAGAAGAATGAGTGAGCAATTGATCCCTAATCAGCTACTGTGCTGGTGTATTTTATAGATGTCAGTTATATTCCTTATAATCTCTTCCAAGATGACAAGCCCTGGCATATGGAATGTTCCTCCACTGGGAGCTATTCGATACCTCTGGCTTTCCCCATTACTCTCTTTTCTTGTTGTACTATACCCTACTAGAGATACCTGCTTTGGACCATGACTGCACTGATAGGTCTGACCTAGGCAGGGCAATGCACTTGGGCCATGATTTCTAGCACACATGACTTTAAAATGTGACACTTAACCTAGCAAAAAGATGCTTGTGTAAACTAGCAAAAAGTTGCTTGTGACAACACTTGTTTCACTTTAGGTTGCACTGGCAAAGAGTATACTTAAAGTACAATAAGGCATCCTTAAAAAATTTCCACTGATGAGATTTAAAAAGTCATGTTTAATGAAAATAGTAAAAGTTTCCTACTGACAAGGAGGCTGTTTTATTGGAGGACAATGGACTGCTTCACACTGAGTTGGTACGGCATTGGTGTGTCCAACTAGAAGCAGACATGATTTACCTGATCCACATGGATGACACCGAAGAAACCTGCATTGCTGTAGCCTGCAGACAACCTGCCCTTCTCTGCCCACCCTTGCTTCCCTCTGGTACATCCTGTTCTGAAATGCTGCTTCTCTACTCCCCCGCCTCCTTCTGTGTCTTGCTCCTTGCTCTCACACACAGTCTTGGGGCTCAGCTTCAAAGCCCTTCTTGGACCTATCTGG
>WEKY01001652.1:50487-70287 GCA_013390045.1 Picathartes gymnocephalus | reverse complement strand
ATGTTTTATCTCAGTTTTGCAGTACGTTTGCCTCAAGCGTTGTTTTGGGTTGCCACATTGGGTGAAAAAGATTCCTATACCACTTCCTACCTTCTCGGAACAAAATACAAAGTTACTGTAAATTAAAGTTATGAAAGTGTTTGGTCCAAACCCAGGACCTTGACTGAAATGATGTCCTGGTGGTCTTCACCTTGCCTGCCAAAGAGGTTGGAATGGCTCATTGCAGGGGGAATACTCAACAGCTGATACAAGACTTGGATAAATCCTGAAATACATGGACTAATTTGCAGGTATGTCACATTAGAAAGGTTTTTTTTTTTAATGGACTTTAGGCAGATAGTTTGAGCCCATAAAGCTTACACTTCTGTCAGCTTAGTTTTTTCACTATCTGCTAGCTACAAGACAGCTCAGATGCCAAATCAGGCTTTTAAGATCTCCTATCTCCCACAACCCAAAGCGCTTCCCAGATGTAGTATTTTATCATTCAAAATCTGAAACATGGCAATGCATTCCTGGGGTACTTCTATCAATTGTACCAAGACACCCACCGTGAATAAAATCTATACACATGCAACAGGAAGTTTCTATTTAAAGGGACGGGAAAAGTATCTGAAGCTCTGTGTAGCCCTGGCTACAAAAAATAAGTTGTTGGTTCAAATATCAGCACTGACTCAGCAGCAATACAACTCACTGGGAGATTTACCTTAAGCTGACATCTCAGGTAAAAGAAAAGATTGAAAAAAAATTAAAAATCTGTTCCAGACACAGACAAGCTCTGTTCATTCTGTGCAGCCAGAACTTCCTTTCAGTGTCTTTTTACATTGAACAGAATCGGAAGAGGCAGCCAAGCCCATGCACTCTGCTCCTTCCATTGTGTGCCATCACTCATGCCAAAAAATGATCCTAATTTTCTTGAAGGAAGTAATTCTTGAACACTACCTGCAAGCCAACAGCAAAGCTACTATTTAAATATTAGAGACCTCTTGAATGCATTCTCATTTCAGAAGTAAACCCAGCAATGAATTAGGGTGTCAGACCTGAGTTTGCAAAGGGTTAACATTGAACAGAGTATGCCATTAGTAATGCAATCCCCCATGAGGAGGGTCAGAGGTGTCTGCCAAGGGAACAGACGGGAGAGTTTGAATACTTACATGTTTGGATGAGGTGGGTTGAACTCGTGCTTCTACTAGCAACTGGGCAGCATTAGACTTGTGCCTGAAAAGGCAATTGAAGAATGATCAAATCAAGTTCTGAATATGTTTTGCATTGTTAAATTGATCCTTCTTGCCTGAATAAACAGTTGGCTCTGTGCACATAGTAGGGTAGGTTTCAACAAGGAAAGTGGATTTGTCTCCTGTGTGAGGCTCCTTCATATAGAGTGCTGAGCTCTCAACAAAACTTTATGAGAGTTTACTCAGAACCAGAAATACTACTTCTCCTGGTAACAGATTTAACATTTGCCTTATATATCTTGAGGAATATTTTTCTACAACTATCTCTCTCCCCTGAAAAATTAGTTTTAAGCTAAGATTTTCCATCCACACTCCTAGAGCAGTCCTAAGCCACTGTCCACAATAACACACACCAGTGAGGCTCCTGTCTCCTATTCCTCTGTAAAATGAAGCTGTCCTAGTTAAGTCTCACTTTAACTCCAGACTATTGTCTAGTTAAGTATTTACTCTGTGACAGAATATCACCCTTTAGGCCTATGAAGCTATCTATCAGTAGCCATAGAATTAAATACATTTCGCTGTTTGTGATTTCCTTTGTGGATGAATGTTTATATCTCACTGAATTCAGAAACAGCAGCATCACTGTTGTGGCCTTGCTGTAAGTCCTCCCTCCTCACAGCACTTCTTAGTTGTACTAGTGAGCTTTCTTTCGAGAATGTCATTTTGTACCAAGAGAGAAGTTTGAGGACTAGATCAACTGGAGAACAATTTGCAAATTCATCACTTTAGAAGTAAACCCTTCCCCAAATTTCCTCTTGTTTAAGTCTCATCAGTTAACCTGCAGGATCACACTGAGCTGCTATGCAGGAATCTCACCATCCTTGAACCCCAGAGAAAAGCTTTCACAGGGTACAGGGTAACCAAGGAGGCAACAGCATCCTTACACAGGATGCATTTTCCATACATTCTCTGGATGAAGTTGCTTACTACAGGGCCAAAAATGTCTGGGCAGAATGAGTCAAGCTGATATGCTCTCTATTTTCAGACAATGTTCAGTTCTGAGCCAGTATTTTGTGGAGGGGCTGCCAGCCAGCAGTGCCTCCCAATACACTTCCCGCATATGTTTGGGCCGAGTCCGAACCCTCTTTTTGAAATCAGTTGGAGGGCTTCGTTACAGTGACACTGACCAAACGAGGGAGCTGCAGTGCTCAGTTCTCTCACATTATCTTCTCCTGCTCTCCAAATGCTGGCCAGCTTGGGAAAAAACATGACTTAACGTCAAAAGGAACAAGAACTTCAATATGAATGTACTACTAAAGACTGCATCACTATAGGGTGAGTGCTCCTTTATGGTTTGTGGCTCCTATGTTCAAAGCAGAACATACATTACCTTTATGTCTATTAAATATATATAGATGCAGCACTCTCAATCTGTTATTACAAAATTTAAGATAAATCTCTCTAGAGGGTTCCTAACATAACAAAAATTCCTAAACTGAAAGACATTTGCCACTACTACTCTCTTCCTATTTAAAAATTTCTTACAGGCAGTGCAGCCTCAACAAATCAGTAGTTTTCCTCTGCTCCCTAAAAGAGACTGCGTGTCCTGCTTCCAGGTCCAAAGACCCTTGCCAAAAAATACACCTGTGGAGCACTCTGAGCATTTCTGCAAAGCTGGGGGGGAAAGCACAAAGCACAGAAGAGATAAGACTATTTACACTTACCTTTCCAAAATCTCTGAGATTTGCCAGTGGAAACTAACTAATACTAGCTTTGCAACAGCATGTGATACCTAGGTGGAAAATAAAAGGAAAAAAAAAAAAGTCAAACTTTGCATATTTTGAAGCCACACCTCTGCTTAGGTTTATGATTTTCATATAAAAATTGTACAAACTCAGTACAATATCCCAATGATAATCAATTCACATTAAATGGCTAGACAGGATGCTCACAGCCAGTACATCTGCAATACAAAAGCTGGAATGAAGTATGGGTGTACCAAAAACTAACTCACGTACTTTGTTACAATAGCACAGAGAGGAAGGAATCAAGAAAGCACTGGATTAGCTTAACTGCTCATGGAAGCCCCACACCCAGTCCTGACTGTCATCACCATTCAGGAGGTACAGACTAGACTGGGATCAGGGTCCTCACTATAAGTACAAAGTAGGAACCCCACGGCAGACAGATACTACTTACTGAGGTGGAGAAGAAGCAAGAGTCTGCAAATGCAAGCAAACTGTGACAGCAAAGGGTATGGGGAAAACACAAAACATTTTGCCAGCCCTTCACTGTAGAGAAGAAAGTAACACACTGGAGTGGAGAGGAAGATAGAAAACTACTGTGACAGGGCCTGTTACCATGCAGAGCTGCTCGCATTACGTGGGCTCTTGGCAAACACCAGCACAATCCGTGCTAGCCTGAGCACCATCAAAGTACTGCAACATGACATTTAAAGTCATGCTACAAGGGTACAAGCAAACAAGTTCTCCTTCATTTTGTGTATTAGTTTATTTCAGAAGAAAACAGACTTCTCTGCTTGCACAGGACACCTACCCACCAAGATGACAGACATCTGCTGAGCTGATGGACCTTCACCCTGCTTTTCAACCCGTTCAGGTCCTAGAGTTCAAACAAAGCAGGTGTCCTCCAAACAACAGACCTTTTCCAGGGGAATTCAGAGAGCTGACAACACCTGTCTCATCACTGCTATTTGTGCTAGGAAGCGCCTGGGCAAGTTTGGTGTCTGCACATCCTGCATTCAAACACCCTCTAACACTAAAGGGCTCTGCCTCCTGCACTCCAAGACGAGCTATCACCAAGGCACCTCTCTACTCTGCTCATAGAAAACAACTCCTTCTGCTCTAGCTGCAGGAAGAGTTGCTTTTTTTCCTCCTAGTGAAGCTGTCAGTCCCAATCATCAGCTGAAATGTCACAGGCGTTCTTGAATCCTGCTACAGGTGAATCACAGGATGTGATGTAGTACAGACAGCACACCAACACAATCCTGGAAGGAAAAACAAGCAATGGTCACTCCTACAAAAAGAGTCAGGCTCTGCACACCTAGAAGCAGCATATTCATTACCCTTCTAAGTCAACCCTGCTGAAGAGGTGCAGTTTCACAACACAACTGACCTACTGCTGCCACATGATACTGCCCTGGTCCTGCACTGGCATTTTTCAGTGCTGGCCAGTTGGGTCAGCAAACTAAACCAGGGCAGCACCAACACACAAAGCAGATGTGGTGTTTAATTGACTCTTACCCATCTCTACATACTGATGTGCCCATTTTGCTGGCCACTAAAAAATCCCAGTAATAAAAGAGCAATTTTCAATGTACAACTAACCCTTTTTCTAGGAGAACCGAAGCATTAGCTCATGCTGTGCAAGATCTGGCATGTCACCTTCCTCAACTTTACCAGCAATGTGATGTGACCCTCTGAAAACAAAGGCTGCCAGGCAGCACTGCCCTCCCTCCCAGCACAGAAGCCTGTGATTAGATGGAGTGTGGCACACAGGGCTGCTGCTGCCAACACACACAGTCTGCACGGATGAAGTGACACTGCCAGCCTGGGATGGGTTGTTATCTTAAGCCCCCAGCCTGGCAGACCCAGACAGACACCTCCGACTTGTTTGTACAAGGAAAACATCTGCATTTGAGTCTGTAAAACAAACAAGCATCAGGAATGTGGTCTCTACAAGACTGGCTTCCTACAAATGCAAACCACATGCTAATGAATCATTCTTTAGCAGTAATGAAACTATTTCTCAGTAGCAGTAAGGAAGAACTACCATCCTGACAGAAGAAAACAAACTGCTGGACTCAAATAGGAAATTGATTTCTAACTTAGGAAAATGAATATTTTTCAGTCAGATTTTCAGAGCCTGAGGTATAGTATTTGTTGCAGCATCACAATTGCACGGAGTTACTTGTTTCCTGAGGAGAAGTCAAGTACATTCAAGACTGAAGATGTATGGAAAGAGAAAGACAAATACCAGCAGACACTTCTGAAATCTAACAAACTATCCTAACACAATCAAATGCTTTTGAGACAAATTATGTCAGGTAAAATGTGGAATTAATGCTCCAGAAGGATGTCAGACTAACAGATCTAGAAGAGTAACAAAGCTTCTGTGACTATTCCTATTTAACTCCAGCTACAAACACCGACTGGATCAGCTGTAGTGCTAATTTTAGTACTTTCATCATAAAAGCACACAAGTATACAAAGCACACAAGAATATAAAAACCAAAAATTTTCAATTCATAAAGCCTGATCCATGATGTTAGACCACTTGCACAAAAGCCCCAAAGCAGAAAAATTTTTGATACTACCTGATCGGAGCACATGTGATCTTGCAAAACAGAAGTCCCAGAGTCAGATAGTTGCAGCAACACACACACAGTCTCCTTGGCACAGGAGTACCAGCTCTTACAGATTAAAGATAGGTAACATTCAAACTGTAAGAAAGAGGGATGGGAGAGGAGCAAACAACTGATGACGCTGGGGCTGTGCCTGCTGAGTGGAGTCTCATCACATGCTATGTCCTGCTCACCACAGCAAGGCTGGGAATTCAGCAGACAAACGTAAATACCATCAGGGGCTAACACTACTGAGGAGATTCCAGAAAACAAGCATGAGAAGTAAAACAAATGTCTAACAAAAGCCTGCTTCTATGGATTAGCAGCGCTCCCCAGCCTCTCTTCTATGACTCTACGCTCACAATGACTGAATGATTGTACCAAATCAGCCAGTTCTTCCACAATAACACCCCAGAATAGCTGAAGTATTTCTTTGTAAGCAGGAGCAAAAACATGCTGGACACAGAAAAATACCATTGCAATCAGAAGTTTGGTCCATGTGTACATCTTACAGTACTGAAGAAGCAACATACAGAAGCTGATACTGCCAGCACACTATCCAGTGAAGCATTTCCTGGACAGTTAGAAGTTTCATCCAATGAAGCATCTCAAACTTATAAAACACTTCAGAAAGAGCACTGATTCAGTCCCCTATCAGTCACTGGGTTCCACAAGATCTCAGGAACAGTAATGCTTTGTCTCAGACACAAAACACATTAAAAAAAAAATTATGCCTCTGATAAATTGTCTGCTTTGTTTAAACTTTCCTATTCTCATTTCAGAATCCTAAGAACCAAAAAAGGCAGTAACACAGCCCACTTGGTGTCTTGCTGGCAGCAGGTCTTTTCAGTGAAATACTTCTACAGACCCCAGTGCAAAGGGGAACGCATATTCTGTATGTTGCACTATTTAAGTATTTGCCTGCAACCCATCAATTATGCCAATGCTTCTACATAACCTGACTTCTCCAGAACTCCTCTCTCTGGGATTAAATTTATTGAAGTTTAGAAGCTGAAAGCAATAGTCATGCTAATTTTTGTTCTTTTCCTCATTCTCATTTCTCTATCACCAGCTTAAAACTTTAATATCAAAGATCAGCTCAGCCCAAATCTGAATCCGGAAAATTTCTGACTGAAGACCAGACTTCTTTCTCTATGATGTGGCAGCAAAGCTGAACTGACAGAATCTCATCCAATCTGCAATTTCCAGCTTTATTTTAAAACGGGAATTTTATCACCTCCAGAGCCTCTTTCAAACCTCCACCAGTTTAACTCAGACTTATGGAGGGCTGCTGATTGCCAGGAATGGGACCAAATGTTGATCAGTGCACTGGAAAAGGGGCGCAGCACCTATGCACAGAGCAAGGGTGCCAAGAGGAAGCTGCTCTGCATAAGGAAAAGACTCTACAGGAGTTGTAAAAAAAGTCTGAAGATTTTACATAGTGCTGAACAAAATTAGATTTTGAAAGTGGAACAAAATAGTAATGCCACTGCATCAAACACAAATCTATTAATTTTCTGGAAGAGCAGCACACAATTTTTTTTCTCATTATTACTTCCATCTCTATTTATCTCCTAGGTTATTTAGTCTCCAAGATAAGCAAAATTCTCACGCTTCTGAAGTGTGAAAGAGAGTCTGGCACTCTTTAGTAAAAGACAATATCAAAAGAATTTGCAAAGAATCTCTGCGGGTACCTTGCTGTGTTCAGAGGGCTCTAAAACAATTGTCTCAACTTGCTTCCTTAGATAAGGCAAGGTGTTTGGAGAGCTGATGTTTCATGTCTTTACAGCAGAAAATCTTTTCAACCATGCCACCTTGACAGTTGCTAATTCAGACAGAAATGTTTCCTAAAAGCTAAAAAAACATCATCTTTTGTAGAGCTTATATTCTACAGAAATTGCTCATGCATATTTATATCGCAAGCATATCTCATGAGTTCATTTTATTTTTCTCAAAGGGAAGGCCTATTTTTTGGAGGTGTATTTCAATCCTCATTTTTGCAGAGATATGCTATCAGGAATTTAAAACAATGATCACCATGTTAATCTCAAAGAGATTCAATTCAGAACGAGTTGGAGATGGTAGGGTTCGGTTGGAGCTGACATCCCATGGCTTTGCACCAAGCTGACAATTCCTGTTAGATCAGAATCACACTGAAATGTCTGCCCAATAAGAACACAAATCTGGTATAAAGAAATGTAGCTTCCATTTCTTTTATTTTCCCTAATAAAAGGTTTTTATACAAATAGATTTAAGCAAACAGGATTAATTTTGAGAAGCATTTGTTTTAATCCACAAATAATTTTTGTTAGTTCTACAATAAAAGGATGAACTTCAAAAGATACTGGTTTGTGTGTTGCATCCAAACCTCTAAAAACACACTAAAATTCTTTACAACAGGAAAGGCACACAGAGCAAAAGCCTCTGAAATTGTTTCTGTTGGTGAGAAACTATGGCAAAATAGAGAATAAGCTGAGTTGGCAGTACAGTAACACCTTAGAAAGAAACCATAATTTTTATTGAGTAATTTCACTAAAGAAAAAATCTCTTCAGATATGCTTTACTTCAGGATGCTGAGGTAAGGAAAGTGACCCACAAATGGACAAAAAAATCATTTTATACTTGTTTTTCTTCTGGAAAGTAGATCTGACTCCCTCCATGCCCCACTAGAAAAATTGCGTGACTGCCCTGTTTTACTGGAGGGTTTCTCAGAAAACTGCAGAAATTAGGAATTAAGAAAGGGCAAACAAAAGCGGTTTTTTTGGACCACATTTTGTCCTTTGATCTACCTCTTGTAAGCAGACTTCCAATATATAATCCTAATAGAAAACTCAGGAGGATGCAGGGGCTTGATGTGATGCACATCACCTGCCATGAACACCCCAAGTGTTCAAAGTCTTGTAGCTGGATCTATCTGTTACAGGTTTCTGAGCATAAGAAAATTGTTTTCAAAATTGAACTCAAATTAATTTCACCTAACAGGAAACCAGACAGTCTTACAACAAAATCATATATACTGTGTTTCTTTTTTCTTGTGTTCTGTCAAATTTCAAAAAAAAAAAGTGAGAAGAAGTCCTCCACCTGTAGGTTTCATGCAGAGAATTGATTATGATTTGTCTGACATTTCAGGCCCTCTCCTGATTACAAACTGCAGGCTGCAGCAGGTAAAGAAATGCCATTTAAGAGACTGTAGCTGCACTCCCAATATCATGGAAAGGTTTTATCAAACAGCACTACATGAGCTCTGCTTCATCACAGGGTTTTAATCTGTGCCCCATCACTCACCTTCTGGCATGCAGAGACCTGGTGTCAGTCTGCAAGATTAGAAGCATATTTAGGAGGCAGAGTGCAGTTTGGGAATGACAAACACTGCTGGTGTTACACTACGGTTGTGAAGCTGTCAGTGCATAACCTAGTTGGCCACCTACTGAAGAAAGGGGATCTAGGGTTAAATTCTAGCTCTTTCCCCACATTTACACATTGCTTTAATCCAACTGCTCTCCTACACAAGGACAGCAACAATTTCAACTGCAGCTGCCAACAAACAGGATCAGTAGGACTCAGCTAGGAAATCTCAACATACGTATTTCTCAAGCTGTTAGGCTATTCTTCCTGAGGAAATTCAGAAATAAATATTAAAAAACCAGAAACATTTAAGCAAGCTGCTATGCCAGAAGGCACTATTACAAAACAGCTATGAGATCCCTTCTTCGAAAGATTTAGAGTGAAAGAAATGCACCCAGAAAGCTGTAAGACAGCACAGGGATAGAAGATTGACATGAGACTCCCCAGCTGTCCTCCCTGCAGTTATTCTTTCCAAAGCAACACAATGTGAGAACACCAGTGCCCAGTACATGCTGCACTGTGCTCCCTGCATGCTGCCAACACCAAGCAACACACCCCACTGCATAGCCCCTGCCGAGCTGCTTTCCCAGCAAAGCACAGGAAGAGTGGACAATTCCTCCTGGCTGACAGAGAGGATGATTCAGAAGGTGCACAGGGAAGAAGTGAAGGTCAGGTAATAACCTGAATCCACACAATCGTGACCAGTGGCTCAGAACACTGGGTAGCCAACCCAAACTGGGAGCACTGGTGTGTGCACACAGCCACAGCAGAGCAGGGCTTAGGTAACTGTGCAGTGAGTAATCCCTGCTCAGTCCCAAATAACACAGTCCTTCACTCAACAAGCCCAGCTCTAAGGGCACTTTACTTTTGTTATACAAAGATGAAGAGGAGGAATATCTGCTTTGCACAACAGTGTTTCACAGTGCACAATACACCTTGTTTCTGCTGCACCATCCTTAACAGGCACAGCATAAATCTGGCAAAGTGTTCAGCTGCTTCATGCTGCTCCTGTGATCACGATGTCCAGCTGTAAGCTTGCAACATGAAACAGCTACTAAAAGATTGTTATGGCATTTTTATTGACTTGGGTCTTGCCTCTACCTCCCACCAAGATCACACTCATCAACAGCTGCAGATTTTTTTGCTCACTGCAGAATCATACTGACTGTAAGATACACTTAAGGTGTGAATCACAAAGAAATGTGTGGGCTATAATCACCCTCCACATTTGTGGCTCATTTTTCCAGTCACGTTGAGAATTTTAGCAGTCCTGGGCAATAAGTAACAAAATCGTTTTCTCTCCTCAAATGACTCCAGGAAGATGTCACAAGGTTGTAAGGTCTGGGCTCTCCAGCCCTCTCTCTTATTCTGCTGACTGGAAGTCTACAGAAACTTACTACATTTTTAAAAAATAAAAAGGCTTTTATGAGCCAAAACAAAACACACTGAAGACAGTTACACTGAAGTTAGACACATTCATGTCCTCTTGATACTACTGAAGTACAGGCATTGTGAATCTGAAGGCAAAAATGCAACTTTTGCATTGCAGAACTTCCAGGATCTTTCTGTTCAGGAACAAAAGTGGGTAAAGGACAAAGGTATGTCTCAAACATACCTCAGAGTTACAGCTTCAGCCTGGATGTCCCACATAATGTTCGCTTGGTGTTAAAATACAGAACACAGTATAGATATAAACCTGCATGTCCTGACTAATCTAGGGTTTTAAGTGTACTTTGAAACAGTGTGTTATCTTTACCAAACAGCACCACAGGGGTTCTGTGAAAAAGTCAAATTTGCCTATCAGGTTCTGCCATTTATAAAAAATTATATTTAAATATTTACTGCTTACTAATACTTACCAATGTTGGTGCTTATGGACGTTGAACATTAAATTTTTGAAACACTGTTCCTATGCACATGCATTTTAATACTTCAAGGGGCTTTAACCCCTCTCCTGCACCTGAGGTACTCAGGCACAGTGAGGTTTCAACGCTGCCATTTTACATTGCATAAAGTTCCATGAAGTCATTATGGCATTGAAAGGATGACACTGCAGCACTGCAGGTTGGTTCAGATAAGCAGCACCCCACAGCACTTTCTGGGTCATGGTTTGAACAGCAATACAGCAGGGCACACACTCACCAGGGTCTCTTTACAGACACTTTGTGATTGCAGGGAACAGGCTCCCTCAGGAAGAGCTGCTCACATGGGCTGTCAGTCCCCACGCACATGACCCTGGGTCTGCTGGAGATGGTATTTGCAAAGGAGCACTGCCAGCACTCACCAGGCAGCTCTACAAACTAACTGCTCTGTGTCAGTGCAATTTGAGTGTGTGGAACAGTCTCAGAGGGCTGTGTTTTCACGAGTAAATACCAATCTGGTTCCATGAAACAATGCAACATCAGTATGGTGAACCAGAATATATGAAAAACTGGTTTATCTCTGAAAGATCAGTAGTGGTAACATGGATTAACAGATTCAGAATTATGTCATGATATCAAATACGTCTTGTATCTATCAAGATTTACTGGAAAGATGTCAGTACCAAATGCCTGTAAAACAACACGACTATCTTCCCTTGCTAGCTTGCACATGCAGAAAGATCACACCTTCCTCATGACTGACAATCAGCTAACACCTAAAGTCAAGGTAAAATTTTTTTCATAAATGCTAATTGCAATTATTTCATCTGTTGGTCTATTAGGAAAAAAAAAAGTAACACTAGAAAAATCCACCTCATCACTGAAACAGAGAAACCACTGCCAGTTATTTGAAACATTACAGATACTGCAAACAGGTATGGAGACCCTCAGGAGAGGCAGGAACCATCATTAACAAACAAAAACAACATGACATCATCATACACTTAATTGCTTGCCAGTGACAGGCTCAGCTTTGTTTGTACAACTGCTGAGCATCACACTGTTTGCATGTACTGATAAGCCACTCCAGGACCCACAATCATTCAGTGACAACTGAGAGAGTTATCTCAAAAGCAAAAAGTTACTACTATACTGTTTTAATTCATTATTTTTGAAAGATACTGTATCTTATAATTATATTTATTTCTTAGAAAGAATTGTTGTGAATTCATTTGCTGGTCTGCAGGCAATACAGGCCACTCTGCTTTCAAGAGCATTGTCCTTCGCAAGTGTTGACTGTGGTCAAGTGACCTTTTAAGGAATTAAAAGTGACCTACTTCAATTCACAGGCCTTTTGGTCAGAGAAGCACAGTTTTGGGTATTAATTCGAGATTTTCCTCTGGCAGGTTTCAACAGAGATAGCCTGTCCTAATTTTAGTCAGGGTATTAACAGAACCTTCCTCAGACCTTCATATTAACGGCACCAACCAAGGTGCAAAGATTTCCTCTTCTTTTCCTTGAAAACCAATGAACTCACAGTTCTTACTAAAACCAAAATTAAGGAGAAACTTTCAGAGTAACACTTATTAAATCTCTCTAGCTTCTGTATTGTTCTGGAAAAACCACTAGTGTAGTTGCAGGCCTGTCACACAGCACAGCTGGTTTAGGCTACTGTTGCCTTGTTTGCACTAATGTTTCTATTCAGAGTTCCCCACCTGACAAAAAGCAAGTCAGAAGAATTTGAGGCAAAAGTTTCCTAGGACAGTAACAGATACAAGGACATACATCTACCTACATGATAGTGTGATATGCTTTTATCAGACTTCAGATTTTAACTATTGTTTCTAATTGAGGTAACCAAAACACAAGCATTTTGTTGAAGAGAGCTTCTCTTTGAATGTTGCATGCAAACTTTTAAACATGTGCAGGGTGTTGTTCACGCCTGACCTGACATTAACCAGCCAGTGTAAGCTTTGCTCAGTTCTGTGCCTTCACCAAGAATGAGCACAAGGTCACCTATAACTCATGGGGAATGCAAACAACCAAGAAGGTTTCCAAAGACCACCCTTTAGCACAATGCTTTAAAATAAAATAGGAATTTAACAATCAGTCTGAAATAGGTGAGCCAAACAGTTTGAAAAACAAACGTTTAGGGTTAATGAGCAGAGCAAATGAAATACTATCTATTCAAACTGTTATTAGCCCCTAACAGCACAGATTGCACATATGAAGATGTAAAGCTCTGAAATTCTGTTTCTGGTCTTTAAAGTGTGTAAACAGTAAGTCACAGAAAAAACCCACTCAATACCGGTACGTGTGTCCCCGAGTTTAACCTTCATAAAGTGAATCACCTAATGACAACAGACAGTGGCAAAACATTCCAACACAGCTTTGAACCCATTCATTGCATTTATTTTTTTCATTTGCTTTAGGGAATTGTATTAATCTATTTCTTATTAATATTAATCTATTTAATTAATAGATTAATCCTAATATTAATCTATTTAATCTATTGTATTAATCTATTTCTTGAGACAGCAAATCACTGATACCAAGTCATTCATTGGCTTCAACATTGTACCTCCTTAAGACAGTCTTTAATTTACCTTCAGCTTTCCCTGTTGGGGCAACCACTCTGCCTTAAATACGAGCTAATGCTGAAAAAGCACCACGTAATCAGTGCCTATCATAAAGGAGTAAAGGACAGAAAGGAGTAAAGGAGATGAAATCAAAATTAACAAAACGCTCCAAAAGAAAAATCATCACTATCTGAGGAAACCCAACACATTGTGAAAGGTAGTTTTAAAAAGAAAAAGCAGTTTTTACAGCTCAAGCGAATTAATAGAAAAGACATTACCATAATTCTTTAAAAACCTTCCCCTGTTTATTCATATGCATTAAGTCCATGGAAAATAATGATGATAAATAGTTCAGCATGCTCTATTCCATTTCCTTCTTCTCTATGCTTGCTAATTCAACACGAATTCTTTCTATTCCATTTTGTCTCAGAAAACTAACAAAATCACAAGTTTCCTTGGTGGGGAAGAGAGGGGAAGGAACACAGGGTTGTTGAAGAATTGTAAGCAAGTATGCCAGGAAACAAAAAGCAAATACACAAGCAGATACACAACAGATATCCAATAAAAGTGCAACTGTGAAGACTACTGTTGCTGGAGAAGAGAGAGTTACTGTGGCACTTCAAGGGCTAAAGCCTGAGTGTGTGGCTTAGATCACCACATCTGTCCAAACTGCTACTCAAATTCAATTTCACTTTTAATGCACAAACCAAAGTGTGTAGCACTTAATTTTAAAAGTAAATATGCAGGCATATTCTTGATATTAAAAAATCTAGATTTTCTCTTCTTGGATCCTATTTGGGATGAGATTTAAGCTAGCAGGTTGGTATAGTCTGGGCAACTATAATATATGCTCAATGAGACCTTCAGAAATCCTGAAAATTTTATTTTAACTCTGGAAGGCTTATTTTAAGGACTAAAAGTATTGCTTTCTGTAATTTAATTCAAGAGAACAATATGGCAGGGGTCACCTTTTCGGATGGTGTTCCATTTGAAGGCAGACAACAAGGCACAGAAAAGCTGTTCTAAATCTTAATTGCTAAGAACCAAGAGCGACTGGCAGCTGGATCAGAAGTGCTGACCAACTATTCTCATTTGTAATTTTCTGTTGCCTCCTGTTTCTGACAATCTGTAGGGAACTGCAGGCATTCAGAGCTCAGAATGCACATTTTGAAGTAATTACAGAGACAAGTTTAAGAGCAAGAAAAAGTAAAACTCCATTTTCTGAGGCGATAAATGCTGGGAACAAACAAAACAGATGGCAAAATCATCAAATTACGGGTGCCCTTTAAAGCCTGTTGTTTATGGTTCATAGTCCTCAGGCTTTATGGTTATACTGTTTCTACAGGACATTGATGTGCAAATAAAGATCAAGAGATCCCTCTCCTTTTTAAAATTAGATTTGATTCAGACAGAACGAATAGAAATCAAAACCTACCCATCACATTTTTTTGACATGCTGCAGTCATCACCTGTCCTGCTTTCAGGGGCTATTCCAGAGAAGAGCAAGCATTAGAAGACCAAGTTTGTAACAAAGCAGATGCAGCAGCAATTTCAAGCCAGTGTCCATATCTAGAGCTCAGAAAATTCTGCTTTCCTCTGGCCTGCCTCCTCTTTTGACTGACACTACAGTAATCAGTTACAAAAAGAGAAAGAAGACTTCACAAAAGTCTTATTGAGCATAATACCATGGAGCTGACTCTGAGTGTGACTCTTCTGTGATGAATTAAGTCACACTTGACCCAAGAGGTTGCAAGTTCACTATACTTGAATTGCTGTCACTGCAACAGTAGGGTCAGTACCTGGCATGACAGTTGATCTGTCTTTGAAAGTCCATGATTATTCTCTCAGAACCAACCAAGAAAAGTGTTTTTGCTAGAATTACAGAGTTTTAGCATGTCTTCCTATTTGTCAGTTATCTTCTCAAACACAGGTGTAGCGAACTGCACCACTTATGGTTTGTTTATTTTCTATATATCCTCTTTGCATTGTGTTAATGCAAAGAGCTATAACTCAGGAATTTTGGTCATGAAGCTCAGCTCTGTAAAAAAAAGGAATCAACACTCAGTAAGGAAGATTTTTCACAGCCCAGAACCAGTACATAACAATTGTAAACCTCTGAGTCAGTTTTGAACAAGGGACCTTCAATAATGCTCCTCCAACCCCCCATAACAGCAATGTTGCCACAGCTTTCATTACAAACTGTATTCTCAGCATTTGCCTGTTGAACCACAGACTTGTCTTACACCTGTGTTAACGCAGAAACCTTTCCTCACCTTTAACGTGGCAGCCAAGCTGGCCATGTGTTCATTCAGAGTGCTCTCCGACTCCTTGTAAGTCAAGCAGGTGAACTGATATTCCTCTGGATCAAAGGCATCTGCTCCCTGCTGCTCCACGTCGTTAGCTACCCCATCATAATAATCCTCAATATCCCCAGGATCCTCATCCTCTTCCTCCTCCTCGCAATTAGGGTCATAATCCTCTTCATTGCTGTCAGAGCCCTGGCTGTTCATGTCCACGGACATCTTAATGCCCTGCCAAACTGCAGACCAGGAAAGCAAGCGCAGCTTCTTTTTTTTCCTCCAAACTTTATCGTTCTTTTGATTTCATCTGAGCTCTGTCTCCTAAGGGAGGAAAAACAGTTTTTTCTGTGCCTAAGAAATTGTAAGAGGTGCCACGTCAACAACAAATAGGTGATCAAACAGCTAGGAACGGACCAACCCAAGGGCCCAGTAAAGAGGATTCTGCTGTGCATGTCCCTGGTTTGGATCCATTGTGACTCCTGCACCTCCAAAGCCAAGGCTGCTCTTAAAGGACAAGTCCAAATCCTTGGAGACTGGGTTATTACACTGCATCCTAGTCCCCAGTGCAGGCCCTGAGACTTCTGACATTTGGAAACTGGCTGCATAACCTTCACTACAGATGTTCTCAGAGATAAAACTGAATTTATGACAGAGCTTTTTATCAACAGCCTGAAGTGCTGAAGAACAGCATGCTATCAATTTAATTAACAGGAAAAACACAAACCTCTTAACTATGACCATAGTAGCCAGAAAGGCAACCTGTGATATTCTGTATAAATCCATATTGCTTCAGAACCACAGACACTAAGTGGGCTTAAGAAAATAAGACCAGCAAACAGATCTGTCGCATGCACACAATTTAACAGTCTTCAGTACCATCTCAAAAAAAATTGTGAAACTAGTTCATCCCTTTAAATTGGTTCTACTGGATGTGCTGCAGCTTGGGCCTTATATCTGAAGGGGAAATAAAATTAATTCCCTACTTCATTGCCTTCTCAATATATACTTATTACCTTTTGAATGTAGAAATTTATGCTCAGGTGTTGACAACTCTTATTGAAGAAGAATCAGAACAGCTAACTTTTCCTTTTTTTTAAGTTTCTCACTTGTTTTGGAAAATTCACATATCTGATGTGAATATCACTTATCTGAACTACAAACCTTCTGCGTGTGTAACTGAACCATATGAATTTGAGCTGTAAAAGATTCAGCAGTAAAGAACAAATCAACCTTGAATGATCATATTTAGTCAAATTTCCATTTAACCAAATTATTTAGAGAGAATACGTTAAATACAGAAGAATTAAAACAATGCTCTAACCAAATTTTACATATAAAAACATATATTAAAATCAAAGCTCTATTTTCCACAAGCAGCATGTATTTGGTTCCTTAAATACATTCCCATTTTGCATTACTATGTTGTCAGCTCTGCTACTCAAATACATTCCCCCAGTATTGCAATTTGTAGTTCCTGGGGAAACCATAATCAAGCTTTGAGAATCCTGACTTTGGAGTACAGGAAATCTCAACCACAAATTTTCATTTTTCCTCAACTCTTTTTTTCCTGCTTCCAGTCACCTGACGAGGCAGCAGAGAACAGCCAGGAAGAGATGTGATGTACAATTAATTTGAGGGGCTTCAGTGATTTCAGGAGATACAAACCTCCAGAGAGGCTGAAGACTAGTACCTAATTATATTACCCCCTGAATTCTGGTCTTCATTCCTTTCATTTGCCTCTTGATTCCTTAGCTATCCACAGCATACACAGCACACAAATAATTTATAGCACTGCTTTCCACAGAACTTCAGAGGAACAGACACACAGTCTCTCCATACTGGAAGGAGACAGATGTGAAATCTGATTTGGCAGACACAAGAAAAACCCTCATCCTTCCCTCTACCCTGCTAAGAGTCTGGGCTTAATCTGCATTGACACTGAGCTCTTGCATGAAAGAAGTAATGGATCTTTACCTGCTAAAACTTCTGTTAAAGGAATGACTTATTTGAGCCTCTACCCCCACTGTGGGCTATTGACAGTCCAGTGTGCAACTTTATTCAGCCACCACAAAGCCTGAAAAAGTCTCACAGGTCAGGGAACTTCTCAAACTCACTCAATCATTCCATACTCTAGAGAGAGAAAAACCCCATGAAAACACTGGGTCCTCTGCTATTCCAACACATGGCAAGTCACATCCAAGCAGTGAGATGTTTGTAGATACCCAGGTAGAAAAAACGGCCTACCCAGTACCTCCCAGTTACACACCAGTCACTGGAGAGGGGGTCAGAGGAGTGCAGAGATGTCTCTCTGTGCCACTAGCACAGTTTTGTGAGCAAACAGAGCACCTGTTTGCATGGGCAAATGGACATACGGATTCATCAAGCAGAAAACAGTCTGCAGGACTGGCTGACTTCTGTGACTCCTGTCCCAACATTCTAGGAAAGAGCTCACTTCCAGTATAACTGGACACCACACTGACACAAGTGAAGGGAGAGGAAGGATAAGGCACACGCTCTGTGGACAAAGCAAAAGAGGGTACTTGGAAAACCAGGAACAAAACTCACCTCACCTATGGTCAGCCCAATGCCCAGATCAAACTCTGAACACAAAGACAAGACAGAGCTACTACTTGAGAGCGCTAATTTTTAAGACAATAAAGATGTTAAATTCAAAAGATAGGGTCAAAAAAGCAAGGATTATTTAGATTAAATAATGACCGTAACTCCCAAGATCAAATTACAACATTTTAAACCATACTTAGATCACTTTCCTACCCAAGGGAGGATGAGGTCCTTCTTTACCACCTTTATCCAAGACACTCCTGTATCTTCTCTAACAGTGATACAGTTTAGTCACCTCTCTTGCTCCCGTCTTTTGCAGGAACTCCTAAACACACCCACCCCTACCCTCTGCTGTCTATCACCTCCAACAGTGCCCTTTCCCTGACTCCTGCTTTGCAACACAATTCTTAACAAGGTCTTTTGAAACAAAATGCCTTCCATCGTGCCACCACATTACGTGATCCCACCTCATTCCTTGTCCCACTACACCACTTTTCTTATTTCTTGCCTACCTTTGTGAAATTCCTCTAAAAACTCTTTTGACAGAGACTCCTCCAATTGGAGAATGCTCCTCCTCTTTTTCTGTTGATATTTCACAACTATTTAATACGTTTTTTTCTTCTTTCACATCTTTATTTATCTGAAACAGAGCAAGCGCAACTCAAGTCTACCTCTTGGACTCCTTATCCATGTAACCTTTAGACAGGCTAACACTCTCCCTTTTCCCTGAAACCATCCACAGCCTCAGCTCCATGCTGGCTATCAATGCTAATTGCATCTTCATCTATGTCACCCAAACCCATAATTTGTGGATCATCCCCAAATGCCTCCTCACATATGCAGTGCACACCTTGCCTTTCCTCCTCCACTCTTTTTTAGGTAGGATTTTTTTCATCCAAGACCGAGAAACCAGAAATTGTCCTATCCTTTTCCCCACAGATGGCTCTGCAGGGACTTCCTTGCAGTCATATCACACTCCCCCGGGAACATACCTGCTTTCCTTCCTCTTGTCAGTCTTGGTTCACACTATCACGGCTGCCTTGTCTTTCCCAACTCATCGGATCCATTTCATTCCTGCCCTTTCTAACCTATTTAAACAAGTTGTTTTATGGATACCTACATATTCCACGGCACCTCTGGGCTCGGGCAGAGCGGTACCCAGAGCATTTAAATTACCTCGAGTCCATTCTTTTGCAACGCGTGCGAGACCAGCCCCTGCGCTTGTCCCGCACAGCCAGAGCGCCGCAGACTTGTGGGAGGGCAGCGCAGAAACACCGCGGCAGAGAAACCGTGCGGGGAAAGCCCGGGCGGCGGCGGGGCGAGGAGGGGCCCCCGCACGGCCGCCTAGAGCCCGAGGGCTCCGAGCTGCGGCTTCTGCCGGGGCGGAGCGCCGAGCTCAGCGCCGGGCATAGATAAGCGGCCCCGCATCCCTCCCGTCGGGCTGGCCCCAGCCCGGCCCCGTCGGGACCCTCAGCACAGCACGGCCGGGCCCCGCACTTACCGGGCGGGCAGCGAGAGCGGCGCCCCGGGCTCCTCCTGCGCGCCGGAACCGCCGGGCCCGGTGCGTCACCTCCGCCGGGCGGGGCGGGGCCGGGCCGCGCCACGGCGCTGGGACAG